>PVJS01012536.1:9842-25661 GCA_004027185.1 Glis glis
CCCCCCGTGACTCAGTGTCCCTCCTGGTTCCGCCTCCTGTACCTGGAAACCATGATCCTTGCCATGCCCTTCACGCAGGTGAGGCCGAAGGTCACCAGGTGCAGCAGGTGCAGCAGAGGTCTGGGTCGGGGCAGCGAGAGGACGGGAAGCGGGTGCAGGGACGGTGGGCCGTTCGCCGCTCTGACCCTCGGGCCTTGTCCTCAGATGTGAACGAGTGCAGGTCTGGACAAAGCCCGTGCGACGCCTCCACCCACTGCCTCAACTCCGTGGGCAGCTATCAGTGCCGCTGCCGGCCCGGCTGGAGGCCGGTTCCTGGATCCCCTGAAGGCCCCAGCAGCACTGTCTGCGAAGGTCCGCGGCCCCGCCCCCAGAGACCCGCAGCCCAACACCTGGTCACAGCCCACACCACGCAGAGGGACGCGCGCCCTGCGGGGCCGGGCCTAATTCTTAGGAGGCTAGATGTGGAAGACCTGGGGGTCCCCAAGAAGGAGCTGGGGTACCAACGGAGAGGCTCCCGGGGGACCCCAGGCAGCAGCTGATAATGAGTTAGCTGGTTACTAGCTAACACCTGGGAGGAAGGTGTTTTGTGTTTCACGAACTGGGTGTCTGTACAGGGCAGACCTGCTGGCCTCAGGCCTCCCCATGCTCTTTTTTTTTTTTTTTTTTTTGGTACTGAGGATTGAACCCAGGGCAGTTCTACCTTCGAGCTACACCCCCAGGCCTATTTTATTTTTATTTTGTGATAGGGTCTCACTAAGTCATTGAGGGTCTCCCTAAGCTGCCGAGGCTGACCTCAATCCTGCCATCCTCCTGTCTCAGCCTCCCAAGTACTGAGATCACAGGCGTGCACCACCCTCTTCCTTAATCCAGCAGCCAGCACTCAGGAATGGGGACATGCAGTCAGCAGGGACAGCGCCCCCCAAGAGTGGGCAGGGTTCGGATAGGAGAGAGGATGCTGACCCCCCTGGGGCTGGGCCTGACCCCATCTTCGCTCCCCAGATGTGGACGAGTGCAGCCCCGGGCAGCCTGGGTGCCACAGCTCCGCGGTCTGCGTCAACACCCCTGGCTCGTTCCGGTGCCACTGCCGCCCAGGCTGGGAGCTGGTCCCCGGGTCCATCGACGGCCAGAAGAACACCAGCTGCAAAGGTACCTGGCCGCCCCACCCCGGCTCCCGCGCCCCTCGCGCGCACTCTCAGCCTGACGAGTCTCTGTCCTGTCCCCACAGTCAGGCCCTTCTTCACTTGGCCCCTGCCCCCCGAAATCCGCAGCCAGGTGAGTGGCACCCCAGGACCGGGAGGTGGGAAACCCCCCTTATGCTGAGCTCCCTCCCACCCGTGGCCCCTCATCTCCCCTCCCCCAGAGTCTCTCACGCTTCCTTGACAAAGTCCAGGCTCTGCACAGAGACTTCCAGCCAGGTGCCTCCGGAGACACCATCAAGGTGAGGGCGGGACCGGGGAGATCCCAGGAAGGTGTGGGATGGCCAGGGGAGGCTTCCAGGTAGATGGAGACAGCCCCGGACCCAAGCAGGTCTTTCTGACCAGAAACACATGCGTACAGTATATATAGCCCAAGACAAGCGTGGTGGCGCACGCTTGTAATCCCAGTACTTGGGAGGCTGAGACAGGAGGATCCAGGTTCGCGGCCAGCCTCAGCTACTTAGTGAGGCCCTCCGCAACTTTGTGAGACCCGGTTTGAAAATAAAGAATAAAAAAATAGGGCTGGGGTTGTAGCCCGGAGGTAGAATGCCCCTGGGTTCAATCCCTGGTACCGCAAAAAAAAAAAAAAACCCAAAACAAAAAACAATATATACAGCCCACATATATGGCCATCACATGCAGGGACACGCACACATGAAGGTTAAAAATAGCTGGAGACCAAAGCAGTTAGGGCTCTCCAGTTGGGCTGGTGGGGTGACAAGTGGCACACACCTGTCATCTGAGTACTCAGGAGGTTGAGACAGGATGACCCAGGTTTACAGATATCCTTAGCCAGACCCTCAGCAACTTAGGGAGAGAGACCCTGTCTCAAAAAAAAAAAAAATTTAAGCCAGGCGTGGTGGTGCATGTTTGTAATCCCAATAGTTCTTGGGAAGCTGAGACAGGAGGATCACAGGTTTGCAGACAGCCTCAGCAACTCAGTGAGGCCCTCTGCAACTTAGTGAGACCCTGTTTCAAAATAATAAATATTTTCGGGAGGCTGAGACAGGAGGATCACAGGTTCTAGGACAGCCTCAGCAAGTAGTGAGATTCTCATCAACCCAGTGAGACCCTGTTTCAAAATAAAAAAAAAAAATAGGGCTAGGGATGTAGCTCAGAGGTAGAATGCCCCTGGGTTCAGTCCCCAGTCAGTACCGAAAATAAATAAATAAATAAATAGGGTTGGGGGTATAGCTCAGAGGTAGAATACTCCTGGGTTCAATCTCCAGTACCCCATATATATGTATATAATTTTTTAAAGGGTTGAGTGTGTAACTCAGAGGTAAAATGCCCCTGGGTTCAATTTCCAGTACCAAAAAAAAAGAAGCGGTGGGGAGCTTGAGATGTAGTTCATTGTGAAGTCTTGGGTTCCATCCCTAGCACTGCAGAAAAGAAAGAGGAAAAAACAGTTTATATTTGATCCAACAGATCCAAAATAGTAACCATTTCAACATGGAATGATTAAAACACATTGAGATATTTTACATTCACTTTTTTCAACATAAGTCTTTGGAATCCAATGTGTATTTTACGCTTCAGAGCAAACCCAGATGCATTTCCTGAGCTGGATGCCACATGTGGCTTGCGGGGCCTTTCCACGCAGCGTGGTTCGGGTGCATCCTGGCACGCAGCCTGTGCCTGGCCGGCATTAAATGCCGTCGTTGTGACACACACGCATGCGTGGTCACACACTTGATCTCCTCACTTTATCTTCTGTCTACTGTGTTGACTTGATGAGTCCCTCCTGCCTGTCCGCCAGGCAACCTGGGGGATCTCCCCTGTATCTGCTGGTTGTGCATGAGGCCTGGGTCCTTCAGGCAAGGCAGGCCTGTGCATTGCTGTCACCCATCACCCCCAGAAACTCATTGAGACTGTGGATGAACTGTTGAAAGACCCGGGGGACATAGAGGACCTGGCTCTGCCCAACCGGCACCGTGTGGCCACCCAGTTGCTCTTGGACCTGGAAAGATCCCTGAGGACGTTGGCCCAGTCATTGACTGAAGATTCCTTCACCTACCTTTCCCCTTCAGACACAGGTAAGGCTTCATGCTGCCCGGCCCCCTCCCTGGGTCCCATTATCCCGTTCCGGGTATCCCCAACATTGCTCCATGTTCCCTCAGAGCTGTCCCTGATGATCCGGAAGCAGGAGCATGGAAATGTCACCCTGGGCCAGAGCCATGCACGGATGCTGCTGGATTGGTCTGTGGCAACTGAAGCCAAAAATCTGAGTAATGGTGGGTCCCTGGAAGGACTGGTGGGAGAGAGGCAGAAGAGATGGTATGGGACCATGACGAGGCTCAGAATGTGGAGCAAGCAGGAACTAGCCCATCGGGAGGGCTCCACTGCATGATCCCAAACTGGGAGCCTGGGGTGGGAGGATGGGGACAGAAAGGGGTGGGTAAAGCCATGTGTGGTGGCGCACCCGTGTGATCCCAGTACTTGGGAAGCTGAGGATCGCAGGTTGAGGCAAACCTCAGCTAAGAATTTAGTGAGACCCTGTTTCAAAATAAATAA
This sequence comes from Glis glis, assembly GCA_004027185.1. Taxonomy (NCBI): domain Eukaryota; kingdom Metazoa; phylum Chordata; class Mammalia; order Rodentia; family Gliridae; genus Glis; species Glis glis. Next base: position 13,553 of record PVJS01012536.1, read on the forward strand.
TAAAAAGGGCTGGGGTGTAGCTCTGAGGTAGAATGCTCCTGGGTTCAATCCCCAGTGCCAAAACAAACAAACAAACAAACAAACAAACAAACAAACAAACAATCAGAAGGAGGCAGCATGTCTGTCCCCACACCCAGGCCCTACAGTGGTGGGCATCCTGTCCACTCGGAACATGGAGAAATTGCTGGCCAATGCCTCTCTGGACCTGGACCCCAAGAAGCAGGCCGAGCTGAAAGAGACCTATGAAGGCCCGGTCCAAGGCGCCCAGCTCAAGCTCCTCTCGGCCGTCAGCTCCGTCTTTCTGACCAACACCGACACCAAGGCACTCAACCCTCCCGTCACCTTCGCCTTCTCCCACCTTGTGAGTCCTTGGGCCCTGCTGCCTCACCCATAGCCAAAGTCCAGGGGGCTCCTCTTTGCCTCCATGTCCCCACCTCCTCCTGCTCCCTCCTTCCTCAGACATACCTCAGGGCCTTTGCTCTTGCTGAGCCCACTGCCTGGGACACTCTTCTTCCATGCAACAGTCTTCTATCCCTTTCCAGTTTTGTTCAAGTATTGCCTTCTGACTAGGCTTTCCTTACCGTGTGTGTGTGTGTGTGTGTGTGTGTGTGTGTGTGTACACATATACATATATACACAAACACACAAACAGTACTTGGGAAATTTCATATATAATGATATACTTGAATATATAAATATATTTGTGATACTGGGGATTGAACCTAGGGGCATTCTACCTCTGAGCTACAACCCCAGCTCTATTTTATTTTTTATTTTATTTTATTTTATTTTATTTTATTTTTTGCGGCACTGGGGATTGAACCCAGGGGCATTCTACCTCTGAGCTACTCCCCGGGCCCGATATTTTAATCTTTATTTTGAAACAGGGTCTCACGAAGTTGTGGAGGGCCTCACTAAGTAGCTGAGGCTGACCGTGAACCCGGATCCTCCGGTCTCAGCCTCCCAAGTACTGGGATTACAAGCGTGCGCCACCACGCCTGGCTTATTTTTTATTTTGAAACAGGGTCTTGCTATGCTGGGCATGGTGGCGCATACTTGTAATCCCAGTACTTGGAAGCCTGAGACAGGAGGATTGTAGGTTCATGGCCAGCCTCAGTTACTTAGTGAGGTCCTCTTCAACTTAGTGAGACCCTGTTTCAATAAAAAATAAAAAATAGGGCTGAGGCCAGGCGTGGTGGCGCACGCTTGTAATCCCAGTACCTGGGAGGCTGAGACTGGAGGATCCGGGTTCACAGCCAGCCTCAGCTACTTAGTGAGGCCTCCACAACTTAATGGGACCCTGTTTCAAAATAAAGAATAAAAAATAGGGCTGGGGGTGTAGCTCAGAGGTAGAATGCCTCTGGTTCTATCCCCAGTACTGCAAAAAGAAAAAAATAATAAAGGGTTGGGGGTGTAGCTCAGTGGTAGAGCACCCCCAGGTCCAATCCCCAGTACCACACACATGCACACAAAGAAAATCTTGTACCATTTCTCACTTTGTGTGTGTGTGTGTGTGTGTGTGTGTTTGTGTGTGTGTGGTACTGGGTATTGAACCCAGGGGCATTCTACCTCTGAGCCACACCCCCAGCCCTATTTTTTATTTTTGTTTTTTTGTTTTGTTTGTTTTTGTGGTACTGGAGGTTGAACCCAGGGGCATTCTACCTTCGAGCTACACCCCCAGCCCTATTTTTTATTCTTTATTTTGAAACAGGGTCTCACTAAGTTGCAGAGGGCCTCACTAAGTAGCTGAGACTGGCCGCAAATTGGGATCCTCAGGTCTCAGCCTCCCAAGTAGTGGGATTACAAGCGTGCACCACCACGCCCGGCTCCTTTCCCACTTTTTGACTATATTGTTTTTTATTTTTTCCATGGCACTTCCTGCCTTCTAGTACACTATTCAGATTACTTAGTAGGTTTATGGTTTATTATCTATCCTCCTCTGTCATGCCAGCCCAAGGTCAGGACTTGTGCCTGTCTTCTTCACTGCAGTGTCCCCAAGCCTGGTGCACATACAAGGTGCTCAGTACATACTTGTCGGGTGAAAAGCAGCCTTCCGTGGTCTCAGCCCAAACCCTGGACCCAAGAGTAGGCTCCAGGCCAACCTCTCTGACCACCCCTATCTGCTTACAGCCGGAGACTCCTGGGACACGGGAGGAGCTCATCTGTGCCTTCTGGAAGGGTGACAGTAATGGCACTGGGCACTGGGACACTACAGGCTGCTGGAAGCTGGGCAGCCACAATGGCAGCACCACCTGCCAGTGCAGCCACCTGAGCAGCTTTGCCATCCTCATGGCCCAATACCACGTGCAGGTGAGCAGCTGGACACCCTCAAAGGCCACAGGTGGCCAGAGGCAGAGATGCATGCCTGTAATCCCTGGTACTTGGGAGGCTGAGGCAGGAGGATCGCAAGTTCAAGGCCATCCTGGGCAACTTAGCAAGACCATCACATCTTATTAAAAAGTCCCCCTGTCGAACATTCACAGGTTTATGTGACCATGGGATGTGTAGATTAGCTGAGGCATGTGGCTAACTGGCATTAGCCAGGCAGAGCAGGGACTGAGGCCCAAGACAGGGGCCAGGCAAATACCAAAGCGCCAAGCGGGATCGGTTTTAGAGGCCTCAGGAAGAGCAGGCGGCTCTGGGGGTGATAGAACTCTGCCTACCCTATTTTGCTCCTAGGACCCCAAGTTGGCCCTGATCACCAAGGTGGGCCTGTCGCTGTCGCTGATCTGCCTGCTGCTGTGCATCCTCACCTTCCTGTTCGTGCGGCCCATCCAGAGCTCACGCACTACTGTGCACCTGCACCTCTGTATCTGCCTCTTCTTGGGCTCCGCCATCTTCCTGGCAGGCATCGAGAACGAGGGTGGCCAGGTAAGGCCCCGGACTCCTGCCTGCCGCCCACTCCTGGGGCTCAGTTGGGGAGGCCGGCCCACCTGGGAGGTGTCTGGCTCCGCCCCCCACGGTAGGAGTCTTCCTGAGAGGTGCAGGCTAGATTTGGAGGTGCATGTCCCTTCCCTCAAAGAGCCCCAGAAGGGCCTGGCCCCGCCTCCCAGCCCTGCCAGGACTCTGGATCCTGTTGTACGCGGTCTAGCCTGTTGCTGACGTCGCCCCGCCGCTGTGCCCACAGGTGGGGCCGCGCTGCCGCCTGGTGGCCGGGCTGCTGCACTACTTCTTCCTGGCTGCCTTTTGCTGGATGAGCCTGGAGGGCCTGGAGCTCTACTTCCTGGTGGTGCGTGTGTTCCAGGGCCAGGGCCTGAGCACGCGATGGCTCTGCCTGATCGGCTACGGCGTGCCCCTGATCATCGTGGCTATCTCTGCGGCCATCAACAGCGAGGGTTACGGCCGCACCACTTAGTGAGTGTGGCGTGGAGGGGGGAAGGCGAGTGCCAGGCTCGCTGCTCTCTGCACGGGACGCTGATGGGACCCCTTCCTCTCTCTCAGCTGCTGGTTAGACCAGGAGCGTGGCTTCCTCTGGAGCTTCCTAGGACCCCTGGCCTTCATCATTTTGGTAAGGGGCCACTTCCTTTCGGAAAGCCTGAGGGGCAGAGCCCCTCGCAGAGCCTCTCTCCCCGCCCTCTAACCTACTATCTGTATCCTCACCCAGTGCAACGCTGTCATTTTCGTGACTACTGTCTGGAAGCTCACTCAGAAGTTCTCTGAAATTAACCCAGACATGAAAAAATTAAGGAAGGCGAGGTGAAAGGGGTGGACCCAGGTGGGAGGGAGGGCGGGGGTGAGAGGGGCAGACCCAGGTGGACGCGGGTGAGGTGGGGCTGGAGACAGGTGGCTCCAGTTGCATCTTCTGCCCCGCAGGGTGCTGACCATCACGGCCATCGCCCAGCTCTTTGTGCTGGGCTGCACCTGGGTCTTCGGCCTGTTCCTCTTTGAGCCACAGAGCTGGGTCCTGTCCTACACCTTCACCATCCTCAACTGCCTGCAGGGCCTCTTCCTCTACGTGCTGCTCTGCCTGCTCAACAAGAAGGTGCTGGCGGGTGGGGCTGTGGGCGGGCAGGGCTTCCCCAGCCCTGCCCTCTGCCCCTCTCCTGACCTGGCATCCTGGGCTCGCAGGTGAGGGAGGAGTACCGGAAGTGGGCCTGCATGGTTGCTGGGAACAAGTACTCAGAGTTTGCTACTTCCTCGACTGGCACCAGCCACCAGCAAACGAGGGTAAGGGGCTGCACCAGGGTGGGACACTTGCGGGGAAGGAAGGTGCTGGCCCTCACCCTCTGCTCTCTCTAGGCCCTTAGGCCATCGGAGTCTGGGATGTGACAAGGAGGTCCCCCAAGCCATGCTGAAGACGCCCTCTCTCTGGCTGCTCCCTGCCCTGCTGCCTTGGGCCCCCCACACATGGCACTGCAGAGGGCACACACCAGCTGCAGCCTGCAGAGCCCCAGGAAGGGTGGGGCCACTGGCCCTGCATCCTGCCATCCCTCTGCCCCACCACTGTTGCACGGACAGAAGCCCACCTAGGGCCTCAATCTAGGCTTGGTCCTTGGCCCTCTGCTGTCTGCCAAAGAGAAGTCAGGGTGTGGGGCTCAACTTCCCTCTTAAGCTAAGACTGATGTCAGAGGCCAGGAACCTGGCCGCAGCTCACGGTACAGAGGCCTGGCTGTCCCACTTCAGGGACACAGGGGTCTCACTGTTGGAAGGTTGTAAATGTTGTGTAATGTGTTTTAATCTGTGTAAATCTTTCAATGTTGACACTTAAAATTAAATATACCGATACAGAAGGTGGCGTTGTTGCTGGCAGAGGGATTCACTGACCTGGTGTGAATCAGTGACTGAGAAACAGATGGGGTGGGAGCCAAGCTTCCATAATAAAAATTTATTCTTACACACATCTGCAGCTTTTAAACAATAAAAAGAGATGCCCAACTGGTGCCTAGAAGAGGACATGGGCAGCCTGGGAAGCAGGGAGGCTGTGGTCTTCGAGGCGCACGGTTATCGGCTCTGTTCAACTGCAACGACAAACAAGAGCTGGTGAGTGGGGTTCTCAACCCCAGGCTCGTAGGCCTGGCCCTGCCCGGCCCAGCCCTTACTGTATGTGGAGATGTCGATTTCTTCTGGAAGCTCAGCCACATTCACTTCAAATCGGTCCTGGACGTCATTGAGGATTTTTGCATCATTCTCATCTGACACAAAAGTGATGGCCAGGCCCTTGGTGCCAAAGCGACCTGCACGAGCCACCTGAAAGGAGACAGGATGGGGGTCAGGCCCCAGACGCACCTTTAGTATTTGAGGACAAGCAGGGCTGGGTGCCCACCCCACTGCCATCCTGGCCATTCAGTAGGTAACCCCTCCATGTGGCCACTCACCCGGTGAAGGTAGGTGTCCGAGTCCTCGGGCATGTCATAGTTGAACACGATGTTGACGCGCTCAATGTCCATCCCTCGGCCAAAGAGATTCGTGGCCACCAGGATCCGCCGCTGGAAATCCTTGAACTGCTGGTAGCGAGACAGGCTGGGTGCAGGAGAGACAAGCGCAGGCTGTCAGACTCAGTTCCCGGCGTTGCTCCCTCGGGCCACACGGCGGCAGGCACTCACCGCTCCTCCTGAGCCATGCCCCGGTGGATGGCGATGGCAGGGAAGTTCTGCTCCACCAGGAGCTGGGCGAGGGCCATGCAGCGCTGCACCGACTTGACGAAGATCACCACCTGGGGGAGAGGTGGCAGTCAGGCGGCTGTGCCTAGACCAGGGACCATACCCAGGCCCCTGTACAGTAGCGGCGGCAGGGGACGTCACCTGGTTGAACTCCAGCACATCCAGGAGGTCAAAGAGCTTGCGGTTCTTCTCGCTGTCCTTGAGCTTGACGTAGTACTGCTGCAGCCCGTGCAGCGTGAGCTTGGTTTCGTCGTCCACAAACACCTCCATGGGCTGTGTGGGGAGGGAAGCGGGAGGGGCAGGCGGGGCTCACTTCTGGACGTCTTGCCTGCCCGGAACCATCCAGGGAGCAACCTTCCAGGGAACGGCTCCTGCGCGGCGATGCTTCCCAGAGGGCCTGCCATACCCAACCTCAGACAGAAACAACTCTCTACCAAAGGCTGGACGTGAGCTCTCGTCCGGCTCAGGCGTGCGCCATGCTGGGCTCCCCAATATATAGAATGGGGGAGGAAGGAGCCTCGGCTGGCCTCCCCGCGTCCTCTGCACCATGAGGGCGACGTGGGTGTCGTGGAGCGGCCCCAGGCCCTGGGGAGGGCAGAAGCTGCTGCGCTGAGGTCTCGGCCACCACAGGCAGGCCGGGCGCCACTCTACTCACATCCTGCATGAACTTCCTGCAGACGGGCCGTATCTCCTTGCTCAGGGTGGCACTGAACATCATGCACTGCTTCTCGTGGGGTGTCAGGCGGAAGATCTCCTGCACATCCCGCCGCATGTCTGGGTGGGGAGGGTGGGAAGCGGAGCATCAGCAGCTGCAGGATCACAACCCCACCCGAGACAGACCCAGACCACCTCCCCACCTGTGTCAGGGAGCCAAGGGAGCGGCAGGAGGGGTGAGTCCCGGGTGCCTGAGGGGCAGGCGGGCGAGCGCAGGCGCAGGAGGAGCTGCCATCCACTTACACGCTGCCAGAACGGAGCAGCCGCGCCAGTGCGCCTTGAGCCGCACTTCGGGGAAGGGAGCCTGAGGCAGAGATACCCACTGGGGTAAGAGCTGTAGCCACTTCCCAGGACACAAGCCCATGTCCCACTGGCCCTTTCAGGGCTCACTGTGGGCAGGTGGATCCCAGAACAAACCCGAGAGATGCAGGAGCCACCTTGCTGTTGGGGCTGCGGACGTGTGCCTACTGCCCAGGGAGGGCCGGCGGCTCAGGCTCGAGGCAGCACTCTGCTGACGCCACAACCTCCCTAAAGCCATCTCCAGACCTGTGTTCTGGCCACCCAGGGCCCCACTCTGGGGAGCCATCAGCCTGCTTTGTCAGGGCCCCCTGGAAACTGCCTCTAGGATATAGGGTGCACAGGGGCAGTGGGCGGGCCCCAGGCAGCCCCAGGTCTGGCAGGGACACTCACCCAGCTGCTCCAGCATCTTGTCACACTCATCCAGCACAAAGTGCTTCACGTTCTTCAGGTTGAGGCTCCTGTTCCGCACGAGGGCAAGGATTCGGCCTGGTGTCCCCACCACAACGTGGGGGCAGTTCTTCTTTAACACTTCTTCATCCTTCTTGATGGAGAGGCCCCCGAAGAACACAGACACCTGTGTGCATGGAGAGGAGGCTGCACTCCAGCCAATGCCCTGTCCACTGTGGCCGACAGCACAGCCCCAGCAGCCCCCATGGTGTCCAATGCCCCAGCCCCAGTCCCTCAGAACCCAGGAGAGGCCTGAGAGCCAAATGCCAGGGAAAGGCAGCCCCAGGCTAGGCGGGTACAGGCCCCTGGGGGCCATGCATAATTGATCAGGCTTTTAAGGAGCATAAACCACCGCAAACCTCAGAGGCGGTGCTGTAGCCAAGCTTGGTAAATGCTGGCAGGACTGGCGAGGCTCAGGGGACCACAGGCGCGGACCCAGCTGCCCAGGGGCTCACCTTGACACTGGGCATGTACTTGGAGAAGCGCTCATATTCCTTGCTGATCTGGAAGGCCAGCTCCCTTGTATGGCACATGACCAGGACTGTCACCTGTGGGGTGGAGAGGATCCTTGAGGGCGGTGGCCTAAATCCTCCTCCTCCAGCACCCATACTGTTGCGGCTCTTCCCGGGGCAGTCCACGCCCATCACACCTGTCTGGTCCCCACCTGATGGGCATCCCCCTGACCTAGACCCCCAGCTTGACTTGTGTGTATGGTACTGGGAACTGAACCCAGGGGTTCTCTACCACTAAGCTATATCCCCAGCACCTCCCCCCTTTTATACTTGTATAGGTGTAATTATACATCATAGATTCAAAGTGATACATTCACACATGCACACATCACTTGGTCCAGCCCTTCCCAAGTACTGGGATTAGAGGTATGTGCCACCATGCCCGGGCTCCTTTTTTTTTTTTTTGCGGTACTGGGGATTGAACCCTGGGGCGTTCTACCTCCGCGCTACACCCCCGGCCCTATTTTTTATACTTTATTTTGAAACCGGGTCTCATGAAGTTGCGGAGGGCCTCACTAAGGAGAGGGAGAGAGAGAGAGAGAGAGAGAGAGAGAGAGAGAGAGCGCGCGAGCGCGAGCGCGCTGAGGCTGGCTGCGAACCCGGATCCTCCGGTCTCTGCCTCCCAAAGTACTGGGATAACAAGCGTGCGCCACCATGCCCGGCTGTCTCCTTTTTATTTTGAAACGGACTCACTAGATTGCTGAGCACCTCGCTAAGTTGCTGAAGCTGGCTTCAAACCTATGATCCTCCTGTTTCAGCCTCCCAACTACTGGGATTACAGGTATGTAGCACCACACCTGACTTTATTTTTGGTGGTACTAGCGATTGAACCCAGGAGCATTCTACCTAAGCTACACCTCCAGCCCTATTTCATTATTATTATTTTTTTTTGGCACTGGGGGTTGAACCTCCGAGCTACACCCCCACCCTATTTTTTTTTATTCTTTATTTTGAAACAGGGTCTAAGTCGCGGAGGGCCTAAGTAGCTGAGGCTGGCCGCAAACCTGCGATCCTCCTGTCTCAGCCTCCCAAGTACTGAGATTACAAGCATGCACCACTGCGCTTGGCTGGCTTTTTTATTTTGAGACATGGTCTCATTAAGCTGTCCAGGCTGGCCTTAAACTTGTGATCCTCCTGCCTCAGCCTCCTGAGGAGCTGGGATTACAGGCATGCACCACTGTGCTGGGCCCTGGCATGATTTTTTTTTTTGGTACTGGGTTGAACCCAGGGGCATTCTACCTCTGAGCTGCACCCCAGCCCCATTTTATTTTGAAACAGGGTCTCACTAAGCTGCTGAGGACCTTACTAAGTTGCTGAGGCTGTACTTGAATCTGCAAACCTCCTGTTTCAGCCAAGTACTGGGCTTATACGCATGTGCTACCATGCCTGGCCCAGCATGACTCTTAAAAAAGCAAAACACCAGAATTCACCTAAATTACCCCAAGATGGTGAAGTATGAGCTGACAACATGAGAAGATGGCCTACAATCAGGGACGACCAGTCGGCACACTACCTTTCTAAGCATGTACTATCAAGGAAAGTACGCCCTGAAAGACGACAGTATCTCTGGGTGGTAAACTGTGGGCACTTTTCAGTTCTCCTGATTTTGTTACAACTAAATACTAAAATTTTGTAAGTCCACAGAAAGAATACAGGAGCAGAAATTTTACCACGGGGGGCTGCGGCTCTGAGCTTGGGGCAGAGGGAAGAGGCGCACCCACCTGTCCGTTGACAGGCTCGATCTGCTGCAGAGTGGCCAGCACAAAGACTGCTGTCTTGCCCATCCCAGACTTGGCCTGGCACAGGACGTCCATGCCCAGGATGGCCTGGGGAATGCACTCGTGCTGGACTGAGGGGGAAAGAGCATGTGAGTGGCCAGAAGCCGGCGCTCCCTTCTCCACAGGCTCCTCACCAGGTGGCTGAGGGGTCCCCAGAGAGGGCAGTGGGAGGACAGATCCTGCCCGACAGGTGCTTGTCTTGGGTGTCCACGCCGCTGAGGGAAGTTCCTGACACAACTGTGCAGCTCAGCTGCTGGGAAAACAGCCCCCCACCCAACCCAGGGCACACTGAGCTAGGTTTGGGGAGAGGACCCAGGCAGGGGACATCGCTGGGAGGCGTACCTTCTGATGGATGCTCGAAGCCACAGTCCACTATGGCCCTCAGGAGCTCTGGCTTCAGCAGAAAGTCCCGAAAGCCAGAGCTGTGGATGGAGACATAGGACCCCTTGACATCTTTCTTGGGGGGAGCTGGGGTGCTCTCTGGAGGAGCCTGGGGCTCTTCATCTTCTTCATAATCCAAGAGCTCATTCTCCACATCCTGTTCTGCCATTGTACTGAGAATAGAGGGGGAAAAGGCCAAGGGAAGTGACAGGTGAGGGCAGGAAAACCCATCCAACAAGAAAGATGGCACCATGGGCTCTTGACATGGGCACAGAAAAGGGCTGTGCAGGGACCAAGCCCAGAGAGCAGGAACATCTGACAGAGGTATGCCGAGACGGTATGCTGAGACATCACCCCATCCCTCTCAGTCTCAGCAGGGGCCACCAGCTCCATAAGTGTGATGCCTCCCAGCGTCCCCACAACCCTCCTCCAAGCCACCACGTCTCCCCCACACCCACGAGTCCATCCAACACTCTCCACCTTCAAGGCTTCTCTGGCTCTGGGTGAAATCCCAGTCCACACCACAGCCCTCTGGCCTGGCCTGGCCACATCACTGCATACTACGCCCCCCCCCCCGCACCTTGCTCAGCTGCTCAGACTCATGGAGCCCCTCCCCAAGTCTTCAAGCCCCCTCCCTCTTCCGAAAAGGCACAATGTCCTCCTGATGTCTCAATCCTAATGAACCTCCTGGGACTACCAAAGGAGTCCGCTCCCCACTGCTCCTCAGGGACCCTAGAGACCTGCAGGTGTGGCTGCTGGGATGCTGAGAACCCAGTCTGGGAGGAAGTAAGTAGTGTCTGCACAGCCTTACTTTCTGCAACTATTTGTGGTCTACACAGGGGAATTATTAAGTGCTTTTGTGAAAAGGCCTCCCACTGGGTGTGGGCCAATAAAAAATAGAGCCGAGAAGGCAAATGGAATTAAGACAAACCTCACATAGCTCCTCAACTTATTCAGCCCCACATGCACAAGTGCAAGGGCCCTGATCAGGAACCCGCCCAGCACAGCCTCCAGGTGAGGGCCAGAGCATTTCCTCTTCCTACAGCGGCCAATGCGGAGGGTTTTAAATCATTTCTGACCTTCTTACTTATCCCCTCTGACTATCCAGCCCTAGGGTTTTTTTAGTTGTTATTGGTACTGGGGATCGAACCCATGGGCATTCTACCTCCAAGTTATACCCCCAGCCCTTTTTATTTTTTGTTTTGAACAAGGTCTCACTAGGTTGCTCAGAGTCTTGCTATTGCTATGTATGTTGCTGAGCTGGCCTCGAACCCACGATCCTCCTGTCTCCATCTCCCAAGTACTGGAATTACAGGTGCGCACCTCCATGCCTGGCCTTTTTCTTTCTTTTTTTTTTTTTGCGGTACTGGGGATTGAACCCAGGGGCATTCCGCCTCTGAGCTACACCCGCAGCCCTATTTTTTATTCTTTATTTTGAAACAGGGTCTCACTAAGTTGTGGAGGGCCTCCCTAAGTAGCTGAGGCTGGCCGTGAACCCGGATCCTCCTGTCTCAGCCTCCCAAACACTGGGATTACAAGCGTGTGCCACCACACCTGGCTTTTTTTTCTTTTTTTGATACTGTGTTTTCTACCTCTAAGCTACACCTCCAGCCCTATTTTATTAAATTTTGAAGACCGGGCGTGGTGGCGCACGCTTGTAATCCCAGTACTTTGGGAGGCGGAGACCGGAGGATCCGGGTTCGCGGCCAGCCTCAGCTCTCTCTCTCTCTGTCTCTGTCTCTCTCTCTCCTTAGTGAGGCCCTCCGCAACTTCGTGAGACCCAGTTTCAAAATAAAGCATAAAAAATAGGTCCAGGGGCGTAGCGCGGAGGTAGAATGCCCCTGCGTTCAATCCCTGGTACCGCAAAAAAAATTAAAAAATAAAAAAAAAATAAAAATAAAAAATAAAAATTGAAACAAGACTCTCACTAAATTGCTGGGGCTGGCCTCGAATCTGTGATGTTCCTATCTCAGCCTCACAAATACTGGGATTACAGGCATGCACCACCACACCCATCTTGCCATCATTTCTTGCTTGGATTAACCCAATAGACTCCTCAGCAGCTCCCTATATCATCTCCCATCTCCCCATAGCAATCAAAGAGAGCCTATTAAAGCTAAGTCAGACTTGGCATGTCACTGCTCTGCTCAAAACACTCCATAGGCTCTCACCATAGGTCCCCAGGCCCAGCAGGCCCTTCATGCCCGACACTCTACACTCAGACCTCAATTCACACATCACTGGCCTTATTGCATCTCCAACACACCTTCACACTTGTGGCTCCTGCTGCCTGGAATGGTCATGATCCCCCCCCCCACGTCTTCTGAGTCCCTATTGAAGTACATTTCCTTACAACCCCAACTTAAAAACCACCCCT
>PVJS01012536.1:25761-43869 GCA_004027185.1 Glis glis
CGGAAAAAAAAAAAAAAAAAAAACCCACAAATACAAATAAACAAAAAACAAAGTAAAAACAAAAACATTGCACTCGAGCAATGGTGGAATGAAAGGAACTAGAACCAAGGCCTAAAGCAGTTTAGCATGTCTCTGACTCTGGAAATAAGCAATCTGATGCCAGCCCTGACGATTCTTACTGGCAAAGAAAGGAAGGTTCATTTCTCAGGCACCAGGGAAAAGAACAGGAGCCAAGAAAGATCAGTCCAAAAAGCACCAGACCCTTTTGGGGTCTGAAGGTCAACTGGCTGGCTGGAGGAGAGGCAGTGAAGCTGGAAGAGGTGGTCAGGCCCAGGGCACTTGTATTTAATTTACTAAGCAATAGGGACTTGCTGATTAGGTTTCAGAGTTGAGTGATTCAATCAGGATGTGCCCAAGAGTAATTTACTCCCCAGATGGAGAGAAGGATAAGAACAGCAGCAGGGAAAACCGGCCACCAAAGAAAGGGAATTAACTGAGAGGTGGGGAGGGGCTAAGTAGGGATGGAGAGGAATGGGCCGGGCACTAAACAGGTCAAGGCCATCTCCTGGGCAGTCCAGGGGTGGAGAAGAACTAGAGTCATCAACTCTGGGCTCCCAACCAGGGTGACAAACAGATTTTTTTTTGGTACTGGGGAATGAACCCAGGGGAATTCTACCTCCCAGCTACGCTCCCAGCTACGCCCCGTTTGATTTTATAATGTGGAAACAGGGTCTATCTAGGTTGATGAGAGTCTCACTACTTGCTGAGGCTGTCCTCAAACCTGCCATCCTCTTGTCTCAGTCTCCCAGGTAGTGGGATTACAAGTGCGCACCACCACGCCTGGCTCAAATGACGTATTTAGAAGAAATGAAGACACTAAATCAAGTTGTTTTGTGTTACTGGTGAGACAAATTCGATGCACACTATTTTCCATGGTAGAGCGATTGTTTAGCATGTACAAGGACTTGGGGTTCCATCCCCGCAAAAAAGCAGTAATAAATCCAAGTAGTGGTTGGCCAGGATCTAAAGCTTAAAACAAATCAGGTCAGGAGACAGGATTTGGTGGAGTCTGACCAGCCCGGAAGGGATAACCACGACTGCTGAGGTCCCAGGAGTCCAAGAACTTGGAAGGCAACACCAGGGTAAGTGACAACCCAAACCCGCCATGTGTACCCATCTGCCCTCCTTTGTTCCCAGGTAAGCTTTCCACCCTGGAGTTGGTTCCATAGTGGAGACTATTTTTCAAAAGACCGGTTTTTGCTTTTTTTTTTTTTTTGGTGGTTCTGGGGACTGAACCCAGGGGCATTCTACCTTCTACCTACACCCCCAGCCCTTTTTATTTTGAAACAGGGTCTCGCTAAGTTGCTGAGGGCTTTGCTAAATTGCTGAGGTTGTCCTCAAACCTGCGATCCTCTTGTCTCATCCTCCCAAGTACAGGGGTTACAGGAATGCGCCGCCACGCCCAGTTAAGAAGATCGTTTTTGCCCTAAATTTCTGGACCCGAATCCAATAAGGAACAGTAACAAGGTAGAGTGGGGGAGGGGAACCGTCCCCTGTGAACCCCCCAGCTCCTCCCATCCCGGCCTCGAATCTCCGCGTAGTGCCTTGAGCCCCTCCGCCAAACGACCCCGGTCCGCCTCGGGGGTCTATTGGAAAAGGCAGCTTCCCTCCCTCAGGTCAGAAAACGCCCGTTACCACCGTGACACCCCCCTCCCGGAAGAGGCCCAGGCGCCCCACGCGCCACCCGCCCGCTCGGCGCTGGCGCATGCGCCCTGGCCCACAACGGCCGCCACCGCGCTCTCCGAGAGCCCCAACCGCCCCGCCCCTCTCTCGCGCCCCCTACTCCGGCTTCCCCTCAACTCGCGGTGGCCCCTCTGGCCCGCTCGCCTGCAGTCCGACGTCCCCGCACCGCGGCCCCGCGACCGGGAACCACTGCTTACCTGGGTCTCCGTTCGCCTCCGCGTGCTGCAAGGAGAGCCGCCCGACACCGATTACCCGGCGCGCGCCGCGACACGAGCCTCCGCGCTTCCTGACTCCAGAGTCCGACTGTCGTCCCGCTCACTGGACAGCTAGCTTTTCATTCAAGAGAAGCGGAAGCGGTGATTGGATTTTGAGGAAGGTGTTGGGAGGCGATTGGTGGAGAGTGGGAAAGTGGGCGTGCCTCAGGCCTTAAGGCTCATTGGTCAATCTAAAAGTAGGCGCGCCAGAATGAGCTGGACCGGGCGCCGACCCACGCTCTGTCACGTGATTTGGGTTCACCCACCTGTGGGCGCCGCCATGTTTAGTACTGGCAAACTAAGACCACTGGTTTATGCCCCACCTTTTAGAAGTGTGGACCGTGGCTTGTGCCCCACTCTTTTGAAGCGTGGACCGTGGCTTATGCCCCACCCTTTTGAGGCGTGGACCGTGGCTTATGACCCACTCTTTTGAAGCGTGGCGTCTGTGCTGGATGCTGAACTCAGGGCTCTGAGAGTTGGCATCAATCCTCCGCCTCCGGGTCCTGCATGTGGAAGCTTTGAACGGGTTCTGAGGAGGATTGGGAGCTTTAAGTGACTACTATATATTACTTATTTTTATTTTTTTCAGTTCTGGGAAGGGAACCCAGGGGCACTCTACCACTGAGCTACATCCCCAACCTTGTGTCCATACGTGCGTACCTGTGTGTGTGGTACTGGGGATTGAACTCAGGGGCGTTCTGCCTCTGAGCTACACCTCCAGCCCTATTTTATTTTTATTTTGAAACCGGGTCTAAGTCGCAGAAGATCTCCCTAAGTTGCTGAGGCTGGCCTTGAACCTTTGAACCTCCTGTCTCAGCCTCCCAAGTACGGGATTACAGGCGTGTGCCACCACACCCAGTTTAGCTACTCCTAATTCTTGCCCTGACCTAGTACTGCCCATCTCCTCCCAGTTGTACATAGACTTGGGGATTCGGAGGACGGAAGTCAAGCAAATCAAATATGATAAGCCTGCTGTGGTATACCAATGTCCCTGAGTCCCTAGGTACCTTTCTCAAGTTTCCAAGAAAGTTCTAGCATTTCAATTTCATTTCATGTAAGCCACTTTGGGGCCCCAGGTACTAGACCACAAATTCAGAGCTAGTCTCCAGAGCTGTAACTTTAGCCAAAGAGCCCAATGAAGAGGAACCAGTTGATCCAAGCCAATCAGAGGGAGGCTTTACATAGTATTAAGTAGGTAATGTACGTAATAGGATAGAATGACACTTAGCATCTCCTCTGTGCCCAGCCAGAACAGGACGAGGGTGAAGTAATGCAGGCAATTGATGCAGGGGCAAAATTTAAGGGGATGCCAAAAAACTCTGTCATCAAGATAAACCGTATTTTGCTGGGTGCTCTGATGCATGCATGCCTGTAATCCCAGTACATGGGAGGCTGAGACAGGGGGATTGGAAATTTGAAGCCAGCCTCAGTAATTTAGTGAGGCTCTCAGCAACTTTGCGAGACCTTGTTTCCAAATAAAAAATAAAATAGGAGCTGGGCGTGGTGGCGCATGCTTGTAATCCTAGTACTTGGGAGGCTGAGACAGGAGGATTGCAGGTTCCAGGGCAGCCTCAGCGCAATTTAGTGAGGCTTTTAGCAACTTAGTGAGACCCTCTTTCCAAATAAGAAATAAAAATCAGCGGGGCATAGTGGTGCACGCTTGTAATCCCAGTACTTGGGAGGCTGAGACCGGAGGACCTGGGTTCGCGGCCAGCCTCAGCTACTTAGTGAGGCCCTCTGCAACTTAGTGAGATCATGTTTCAAAATAAAGAATTAAAGCCGGGCGTGGTGGTGCACGCTAGTAATCCCAGTACTTTGGGAGGCGGAGACCGGAGGATCCAGGTTCGCAGCCAGCCTCAGCTACTTAGTGAGGCCCTCTGCAACTTCGTGAGACCCTGTTTCAAAATAAAGGATAAAAAATAGGGCCGGGGGTGTGGCCTGGAGGTAGAATGCCCCTGGGTTCAATCCCTGGTACCGCAAAAAAAAAAAAATAATAATAATAATAAAGAATTAAAAAATAGGGCTGGGGGTGTAGCTCGGAGGTAGAATGCCTCTGGGTTCAATTCCCAGTACCACAAAAAATAAAAGGGCTGGGGGTGTAGTTCAGAGGTAGAATGTCCCTGGGTTCAGTCCCTAGCACCAAAGTTTTTTTAAAAAAAAGATAAATTGAGCCGGGCGTAGTGGCGCACACTTGTAATCCCAGTACTTGGGAGGCGGAGACCAGAGGATCCAAGTTCGTGAGACGGGAGGATCCAGGTTCGTGGCCAGCCTCAGCTACTTAGTGAGGCCCTCCGCAACTTAGTGAGACCCGGTCTCAAAATAAAGAATAAAAAATAGGGCCGGGGGTGTAGCTCAGAGGTAAAACGCCCCTGGGTTCAATCCCAGGTACCACAAAAAAAAAAAAAAAAGATAAATTGAGCCGGGCGTGGTGGCACATGCCACAGTACTTGGGAGGCTGAGACAGGAGGATTGCAGGTCGCAGCCAGCCTCAGCTACTTAGTGAGGCCCTCCACAACTTAGTAAGACCCTGTTTCAAAATAAAGAATAAACAATAGGGCTGGGGGTGTAGCTCGGAGGTAGAATGTACCTGAGTTCAATCCCCAGTACCGCAAAGAAAAAAAAAAAGATAAGGCCGGGCATGGTGGCACACGCTTGTAATCCCAGTACTTGGGAGGCGGAGACCAGAGGATCCGGTTTCGCGACCAGCCTCAGCTATTTAGTGAGGCCCTCCGCAACTTTGTGAGACCCTGTTTCAGAATAATAAAAAATAGGGCTGGGGGTGTGGCTCGGAGGTAGAATGCCCCTGGGTTCAATCCCCAGTTCTGCAAAAAAAAAAAAAAGATAAATTGTATTTTACTTATTTGTTTGTTTGTTGGGGCTTTTTATTTTCTTTTAAGATAATTAGTACTTTTTATGGTGCTGGGGGATGAACCCAAAGGCACTCTACTACTGAGTAACATCCCCAACTGTTTTCATTTTTTTATATTGAGACAGGGTTTCACTAAATTGCCCAGGCTGTGCTGGGCATGGTGGCACATGCTTTTAATCCCAGTACTTGGGAGGCTGAGACAAGAAGATATTAGGTTCACGGCCAGCCTCAACTACTTAGGCCATCTGCAATTTAGTGAGACCCTGTTTCAAAATAAAAAATAAAATAGGGCTGGGGGTGTAGCCCAGAAGTAGAATGCCCCTGGGTTCAATCCCCAGTTCCGAAAAAAAAATAGGGTTAAGGGTGTAGTCCAGAGGTGAAGGCCCCTGCCTGGGTTCCATCCCCAGTACTACACACACAAAAGAGCAGGCCGGGTGTGGTGGTGCACGCTTGTAATCCCAGTACTTGGGAGGCAGAGACTGGAGGATCCGGGTTCGCAGCCAGCCTCAGTGCTCGCACGCGCTCTCTCTCTCTCTCTCTCTCTACCTAGTGAGGCCCTCCGCAACTTCGTGAGACCTGGTTTCAAAATAAAGTATAAAAAATAGGGCTGGGGGCATAGCGCGGAGGTAGAAAGCCCCTGCGTTCAATCCCCGGTACCGCAAAAAAAAAAAAAACAACAACAAAAGAAAGAGCAGGGGATGTAACTCAGTGGCAGAGCACTCCTGGGTTCAAGCCCCAGGAATGAATGAATGAATGAATGAACGAAAGAAACCTATATTGGGGCTGGGCGTGGTGGCACATGCCTGTAATCCCAGTACTTGGGAGTCTGAGACAGGAGGATGGCAGGTTAGAGGGCAGCCTCAGCAAGTAGTTTCAAAATAAAAATTAAAAATAGGGCTGGGGGCTGGGGGTGTGGCTTGGAGGTAGAATGCCTCTGGGTTCAATCCCTAGTACTACACACACACACACACACACACACACACACACACACAAATTATAATGGGAAGCCAACTGTGGTGGCACAGACCTGTAACCCTAGTACTTGGGAAGCTGACACAGGAGGATCTTAGATTTAAGGCCAGCCTCAGCAATTTAGCGAGACCCCCATCTCAAATAAAACAGGGCTGGGAGGGTAGCTCAGAGGTAGACTGCCCCTGGGTTCAATCCCCAGTACAAAAACAAAAAACTGCATTAACACACTAAGTATCTTGAGTGCCAGGCTCCCTTTAATTAATTAATTAATTAATTTATTTATTTATTTATTTTGCGGTACCGGGGATAGAGCCCAGGGGCATTCCACCTCCAAGCTACACCCCCAGCCCTATTTTTATTTTAATTTCATTTATTTATTTATTTATTTATTTATTTAGTGTGTGGTAATGGGGACAGAACCCAGGGGCCTTCTACCTCCGGGCTATACCCCCAGACCAATTTTATTTTTTGTTTGGAAACAGGGTCTTGCTAAGTTGCTCAGAGCCTCACTGAGTTGCTGAGGCTGGCTTCAAACCTGCTCTTCTCCAGTCCCAGCCTCCCAAGTGCTGGGATCACAGGTGTGCGCCACCACACCCGCTGCCAGGCGCCCTTTTAAATTTTGTACCCCAGGCGAGTATCTCACTCACTTCATCCTATTTCTGGCCCTAGGTGCTCACTCTTAATTTTGAGAAATCTAAATAAACCACCAGATTCAATCCTCAAGTGGAGCAGATGGGCCAAGGGCATTAGCATATTCATTGCCAGGTGAGTAGCCAGGAGCCCAGAGAGGGTTATTTTCAAGGCCAAGGTCACACAGTTGGCAGAGATCCCAGCCCAGGCTCTCTTTTTTTTTTTTTTTTTTTTTTTTTGCGGTACCGGGGATTGAACCCAGAGGCATTCTACCTCTGAGCTACACCCCCAGCCCTATTTTTTTTATTCTTTATTTTGAAACAGGGTCTCACGAAGTTGTGGAGGACCTCACTAAGTAGCTGAGGCTGGCCGCGAACCCGGATCCTCCTGTCTCAGCCTCCCATGTATTGAGATTACAAGCGTGCGCCACCACGCCTGGCTTCTTTCTTTCTTAGACTGCACTCTGTGTGTGTGTGTGTGTGTGTGTGTGTGTGTGTGTGTGTGTGTAAGGGGTACTGAGGATTGAACCCCGGGGTGTTCAACCATTGAGCTACACCCCAGTCCTTTTTATTTATTTGGTACTAGGATTTGATCCTACAGGCATTCCACCTCTGAGCTATACCCCAGCCCTGTTTTATTTTTTGTTTGGAAACAGGGTCTCACTAGGTTGATGAGAGTCTCACTACTTGCTGAGGCTGTCCTCGAACCTGTGATCTTCCTGTCTCAGCCTCCCAAATACTGGGATTACAGGTGTGTGCCACCATGCCCGACTTATTTTTTATTTTGAAACAGGGTCTCTCTAAGTTACTGAGGGTCGAGGTAAGTTGCTGAGGCTGTTCTAGAATCTGTGATCCTCCTGTGTCAGCCTCCCACGTAACATACTGGGACTACAGGTATGTCCCACCACGCCTGGCTTCTTCGACTGCACTCTGAAGGTGGAGACAGAGGCCGTGGCCAGGTGACTTGGAAGCATGGGGAAAGTCAGTCCCCAGGGAGAGAGAAAATGCCGCAGGGAAGCAGGTGGGAGGTGAGCTCCGCATAATTAGACCATCTGAACTGAGTTTACAGAGGAAGCTAGCCCTGTGGAGTCCTGTCATGAGGTCTGGGGAAACAGGAAGACATCCCGGCACACTCACAGTCTATACAGCCAGGGAGGAGCCTCGGCTTTTGCAAAAACTGTCCCCCTTTAAAAAAAAATCAAAATTTAACTACAGAAAAGATCAGAGCCTCCTAAAATACACCCACCGCCCAAGATTAGCAAATGTTAACATTTGTCATATTGGCTCGAATCACTTCAGAATGTTTTAAGATAGAAAAGACTTAAAACACACCCACCCAAAGAGCTAAAAAGAAAAGGCCTGGTGCACGGAGGCTGAGAGGCTGAGGTATAGGCGGGGTCTCTCCACAGCTGGCGGCGAGGTGCACTGGAAGAGCTCAGGCAGCCTCTGTCTCACTCAGCGGAGAGTCCCAGAGGTGCTGGACGGGGCACTGGGCACTTTCTTTCCTTTTATGATGCTGGAGATGGTAACCAGGGCCTCAAGCATGCGAGGCAAGTACTAACCACTGAACTACACCCCTGACCCAGTTGGGAACTTTCTAATAAGGTTGACCAGCCAGGCGTGGTGGCGCACACTTGTAATCCTAGTACTTGGGAGGCGGAGACCGGAGGATCCGGGTTTGCCACCAGCCTCAGCTACTTAGTGAGGCCCTCCGCAACTTCGTGAGACCCAGTTTCAAAATAAAGTATAAAAAATAGGGCTTGGGGTGTAGCTCGGAGGTAGAATGCCCCTGGGTTCAATCCCCAGTACCGCAAAAAAAAAAAAAAGGTTGACCAGTGTTTCTTTTTTGGGGGGGTGGTACTGGGGATTGAATCCAGGGGGTTTCTACCTCTGAGCTACACCTCTAGCCCTATTTTATTTTTTATTTTGAAACAGGGTCTCACTAGGTTGCTGAGAGTCTCACTACTTGCTGAGGCTGTCCTCAAACCTGCCCTCCTCCTGTCTCAGCCTCTCAAGTACTAGGATTATAGGTGTGCGCCACCACACCTAGCTTTAAATTATTTTTTTTGTGTGTGTGCATGGTACTGGGGATTGAACCCAGGGGCATTCTACCTCCAAGGTACACCCCCAGCCCTATTTTATTTTTCATTTGGAAACAGGGTCTCACTAAGGTGCAGAGGGCCTCGCTAAAGTGCTGAGGCTTCGAACCTGTGATCCTCCTGTCTCACCTCCCCACAATGCCCTGCTGAAACCCTTTCTTGTTAACAAAAAGAACATGAGCAAGGAGTAGTCTTTTTTAAATAAAAGCCCTAAACTAGAAACAACCCACACGTCCATCAATAAGTGAATGGATAAAGAAACTGTAGCTAGTCCACACCACAGAATACATGCAGCCTTTCATATCCATGGATTCTGTATAGTCAGATTCAACCAACCTTAGATTAAAAAGAAATTTTTTTTGTGTGGTGCTGGGGATTGAACTCAGTAGGGTTCTACCTCTGAGTTACACCCTCAGCCCTTTTTATTTTTTATTTGGAAACAGGGTCTTGCTAAGTTACTGAGGGTTTCGCTAAGTTGCTGAGACTGTCCTAGAACCTGCAATCCTCCTGTCTCAGCCTCCCAAGTACTTGGATTACAGGCGTGTGCTACCAAAGCCTAACGGCAAGCCGGGTGTGGTGGCAGATGCCTGTAATTCCAGGGACCCAGGAGGCCTGAGGCATGAGGATTGCAAGTTCCAGGTCAGCCTGGGCAACTTAGTGAGACGAGACGTTATCTCAAAATATAAAATAAAATAGTTGTAGCTCAGTGGTAGCGCACCCTGCCCCTGGGTTCAATCCCCAGCATCCCCCCTATCCAGCTACTGAACAGTTACCACATCCCTGCACAGTACCCACAAGAATGGATTCATTTAAACCTTTCAGCAACTCTATAAATTAGGGAGTGCTGTTATCATCCCTCTCCAAGAGGAAGAAACTAAGGCTCTTTTTATTCTTTTGTGGTGCTGGGGAAGGAACCAAGGGCCTCGTGCATGCTAGGCGTTGCCACCCAGCTACACCCCCTGCCCCAGTTGGGCACATTTTTTTGGTACTGGTGATTGGATCCAGGGGCATTCTACTTTGCAGAGAAATAAATTGCCTGAGCTCTCAGTGTGACCATGAGGTGGTGCCAGAATTCGGGGATAGGCCTGTATTCTCTGGGCAAATAAACTGTAGCCACACAGGCTTCAAGCCTTCATGTGTTGTTTCACTTGGTTTTTAGTAATCGATATAAATAGTATCAAACCATATCTTCTTTCTGCTTTCCGTTTGTTTGTTTTGCGTGTGGGGATGGGACCCAGGGGCGCTCTACCACTGAGTTACACTCGCAGCCCTTTTTTTTCCTTTTTTTTTTTTTTTGCGGTACTGGGGATTGAACCCAGGGAGTTCTACCTCCAGGCTACACCCCCAGCCCTATTTTTTGTTCTTTATTTTGAAACAGGGTCTCACTAAGTTGCAGAGGGCCTCACTAAGTAGCTGAGGCTGGCTGCGAACCCAGATCCTCTGGTCTCAGCCTCCCAAGTACTGGGATTACAAGCGTGTGCCACCACGCCCCGCTACTCCCAGCCCTTTTTAATTTTGAAACAGGGTCTCACTAAGTTGTTGAGGCTGGCCTCCAACCTGTGATCCTCCTGTCTCAGTCTCCTAAGTACTGGGATTGCAGGTCTGTACCACCATACCCAGCTTATTTTTTATTTTGAGACAGGATTTCACTAATTTTCCCAGACTGGCCTCCAACTTGAGATCCTCCTGCCTCAGCCTCCCAAGTGACTGTGATGACAAGTGCCCAGGCAGATGTTTTCTGAGATAGCTTTGTTCATCATTTAGTTCTATTCTCAGATAAATCTACCCCTCTCCCAGTTTATTCCTCCACCTCTATTGGTGGACACTTAGTTGGCAGTGCACTTTATCTTGGGAGAAACACAACCTCATTTTGTTTCTCTCTGACAGGAACTTATCAGTGGCTCTCACTGTCCTCAGGGACAAGTTGAAACTCCTCAGAAGAACTAGAGACTCACCACCCCTGTCTGCAGCCTCTGCAGCCTCCCCCAGCTCCATCCTGGTTCCTGAGCATTAAAAAATCCGGCCATTGCAGGACAAAATGGAGCACACCTGTAATCCCAGAATTTGGGAGGCTGAGTCAGGAGGATTGCAGGTTCAAGGCCAATGCTGTAACTTAGACCCTGTTTCAAAATAAAAAATAAAATAGGGCTGGTGGTGTAGCTCAGAAATAGAATGCCCCTGGGTTCAATTCCTAGTACCACATACACACACAAAAAAACAGGGTCTCATTAAGTTACCATGTGCTGGTGGCCTCAAACCTACAATCCTTCTATCTCAGCCTCCCAAGTACTGGGATTACAGGTATGCACCACCACACTCAGCCAATTATCATATTTTTTTGAGATTGTACAGTTAGTCCTTTACCTGTCTCTCCATATATGTTTGTGTGTGTGTGTGTGTGTGTGTGTGTGTGTGTGTGTGTTTCTGCAGTACTGGGGATGAAACCCAAGGTCTTGTGCATGCTAAGCAAGTACTCTACCACTGAACTACATCCCCAGTACTGTGTGTGTGTGAGGGGAGGTCCTGGGGATTGCACCCAGGGGCATTCTACCCCTGAGCTACACTCCTAGTTCTGTTTTATTTTTTATTTTGAAACAGCATCTCCCTAAGTTGCTGAGGCTGGTCTCAAACCTGCCATCATCCTGTCTCAGCCTCCCAAGTACTGGGATTACAGGCATGTGCCACCATGCCTGATTTCCCTAGTCCTTTTTTTGTTTACTTTTATTGGTGCATTGTAGTCTCACATCATAACGTAGTTCATAGTGATCGTGACGTACATGCACACAGCACTTGGTGAGCTTCCACAGTCCTTTTATTGTGAGACTGGGTCTTGCTAAATTGCCTAGCTTCCTCAAACCCATCCTCCTCCTCTGTCAGTCTCTGGAGTAGCTGAGGTAATGGGCAACGTACTACCATGCCTGCCTTGGGGAGCCCTTTAAAGCCTGGGGTGCAATTCTGTTCTCAATGCCCAATGTTCCTAATGTTCACCAAGTAAATGAAGGCCGTTAGGGTGGATCGGGAAGCTGGCCGGTTTCCCCAGCCCCGCCGGGAGGCAGCCCAGAATCTGGCAGGCTGGAGAAGGCTGGTGCCAGGCAAGTGCTCCCTGCCAATCCCTGTGCTCACTGGGAACCGTTCCTGGCCTTGTCCTCCCCATCTGATAAATGGGCGGAGAAGTCGGGCACCGTGGCACATGCCTGCAATTCCAGTATTTGGGAGGCTGAGACAGGAGGATTGCAAGTTTGAGGCTAGTGTCAGCAACTTAGTGACTCAGCAACTTAGCAAAACCCTATTTCAAAGTAAAAAATAAAAGAAGCCGGGCATGGTGGCACACGCCTGTCATTCCAGTACTTGGGAGGCTGAGACAGGAGGATTGCAGGTTCAAAGCCAGTCTCAGCAACCTAGTGAGGCTGTCAGTAATTTAGCGTGAGACCCTGTTTCCAAATAAAACATAAAACAGGGCTGGAAGTATAGCTCGGAGGTAGAATGCCCTTGGGTTCAATCCCCAGTGTACCACACACAACACACACACAAATACACACATACACACACACACACACACACAAACACACACACACACACACACACACACACACACACACACTAAATAAATAATAAATAAGTAAATAAATAAATAAATAAATAAATAAATAAATGGGGCTGGGGATATAGCTTGGAGGTAGAATGCCCATGGGCTCAATCTCCAGTACCATAAATAAGTAAATAAATAAATACCAGTGGAGAATTGGAGATACTAGGTCCATCAGGGCAAGTCATACATATCCTGGCTTTTTTTTTTTTTCAGTACTGGGGATTGAACCCAAGGGCATTCTACCTCTGAGCTACACCCCAACCCTATTTTTTATTCTTTTTTTTTTTGCAGTACTGGGGATTGAACCCAGGGGCATTCTGTCTCCGGGCTACACCCCCAGCCTTATTTTTTATTCTTTATTTTGAAACTGGGTCTCACCATGTTGTGGAGGCCTCACTAAGTAGCTGAGGCTGGCCGGGAACCTGGATCTTCTTGTCTCAGCCTCCCGAGTACTGGGATTACAAGGGTGCGCCACCACACCTAGCTCTCCTGGCTTATTAGGGTAAGAGACTGCTCAGTTTTGTTTTTAATCTGCAAAACGGAAGCAAAATAATTAGCTTGCAGAGTTCTTTAGTTCATGCAACAACTTTTTTCTTTTTTTATGGTGCTTTTTTCTTTTTTTATGAACCCAGGGGCATTCTACCTCTGGGCTACACCACCAGACCTATTTTATTTTTTATTTGGAAACAGGGTTTTGCTAAATTGCTGAGGCTGGCTTTGAACCTTCGATCCTCCTGATTCAGTCTCCCAAGTACTGAGATTACAAGCTTGTGCCACCACACCTGGCAGTAAAGGTTTTATTATGCAGGGTCTCCTGGGCTGCAGGGAGGAGCTCTTCTTATTTTTTATTTTTTTGAGTGAGTTGGGACTCATGGAGGGTTCTGAGCAGAGGAGGGACTTGCCCAGACTCCGATGGTCACCTGTCCCTTGGGCCCTTGTGGGGTGAACAGACTGTGAGAGTTACGGAACAAGGCGGCTACACTGTATTAAAATTCCCCAAAGAAGCGGGGCGAGATGGTGCATATCTGTAATCCCAGTACTTGGGAGGCTGTGACAGGAGGATCACAGGTTCGAGGACAGCCTCAGCAACTTGCAGAGACCCTCAGCAACTTAAGGAGAGCCTGTTTCAAAATAAAAAATAAAAAGGGCTGGGGGTGTAGCTCGTAAGCAGAACGCCTCTGGGTTCAATCCCCAGTACCACAAAATAAAAACAAATAAATCCCCCAAAGAGTTGCCCAGAAGCAAAAGAGAAAAAACACAGCAGCCTGGTCTCTGGGACGACAGAAACCAGGAAGAGCCACGCGTAACCAAGGCACCCACAGCTCCAGCTCTTTGGCATTTCCCGAGAGGGCGCCAACGTGCAAGGGCAGCCTCCAGGGAGCGCTCCGGGCCCGGAGCCCCGGGGACCAATGTTTGGCTTCCTCAACTGGGTTTCTGGGGGAAGTAAGGGGTCCGACGGAAGCCACGTACCAAGTTGTGCGCTCCGAGGACTCCAGACATCCCGGAGAGATTCTGCAGAAACCTCCACATTCCGCTTGGGCACTACCCTGCATTTATGGACCACCATCTGCGTGCAGTAGCCCGGAAAATTAGGCCGGTTCTCATTTCGGGGAAAACCGAAGCTAGCTCAGTAGCCCCGGAGGCCCA
The DNA here is from genome assembly GCA_004027185.1 of Glis glis. Classification (NCBI taxonomy): domain Eukaryota; kingdom Metazoa; phylum Chordata; class Mammalia; order Rodentia; family Gliridae; genus Glis; species Glis glis. The sequence continues at coordinate 39,564 of PVJS01012536.1, forward strand.
CAGGGCCAGCAGCAAGTCTGTGTTGGGACTCAAACTCCTTGTCGTTAATAACGACGGTAGCATTAAAAGTGACAGCAAGTAGCATCCTGACCACTTGTCGTGTTCTCAGCTTGGCGTGCACTTGTTTAATTTTTTTCCATTTCACAGATGAAGCGCTCTCTTAGGGGCTTGGGGGTCCCCCCAAGGCACGATTCAGTGGAATCTGATCTCAGATCTGTCCAGAACTTGTTTCCAGGCAGTGGGAAAGACTGCTTATGCCACTGAACGGGGACCGCGGGTCCCGGCGGCCCGAGCATGCAATGCGGAGGGGCTGGATTATTGTTTCGCTTTTTGAGGGGTCCCGGGAGGCCCAAAGGCCTCTCTGTCGCTCCCTGCTTTAACGCGGCTCACCTTTCTCCTGGGATTCTCGCGCGCTGGGACCGGGACACCCCTGGGCAGGTCCGGAAAAGAGGGGCGCAGAGGAGGCGCTTTGGACTGGGGGCGGGGGACCTGCAGGCGGGACCCCGCAGCCCCGGGGGCCGCCGGGAGCCCCGCCCCTCGGCCCCGCCCCCTCCCCGGGCGCCGACCTCCGCGGTCACGTGACCCGGCCCGGCGGCCGCTGGGGCCGGAGGGCGCGGTGCGCGGACGCGGCGGCCTGGCCAGGCGGGGCCGGAGCCGAGCAGGCCGGAGCGGGCCGCGCGCCTGGGGAGGGTCGCGCCGCACCCGCGCCCGCCCCGCCCCGCCCGGGGCGCACGCGCTCTTCTCTCACCGCCCCTCCCTCCGCGCGGGGACCCCTGGCGGGCGGCAGGAGGACATGGCCAGCGACGCCGTGCAGGTAGGCGCACCTGCGTCCGCACGCTCGGGGCGGCCAGACGGCGATGGGGACCCCCGCCCGCGCGCTGCCGGGGCTCCCTGGACCTGGGTGGCGAGGACAGGGACCTCCTGATCGCCCTCTGACCCCTCCCTGGGCCGGGACCGCGGCCCCGTTCTTGGCAGATGGAGGTACAGACCTGGGTCGTGGAGGGGGTGCTGTCCCGGAGGCTCCTGTCGCACCCCCATCCTCCACCCCTCCCTGAGAATTAGGGAGGGGGCGCCATGGAGGCCCCACCTCGGGTGTCCGGGGTTGGCTGTGCGTCCTGGTGCCTCTAGTCCCCACCCCGTACTCATCCCCCTCCTCAGCGTTCGGTTCCTGGCAGGTGCCGCTTCACCTGGGGCAGGTGCCTGGCGCGGTGCCGCGGGAGGGGAGGAGGCGTCCCGCCCGTGCCCCTCCCCCGCGCGGCACGACCCAGCTCCAGCCACCCCCGCCTCCAGACGGATTTACGAGGGTCCCGGCGCCACCCAGATAGGCACTTGTTGGAGGAAGCGCCCGAGTCACCTCATTAGGTTAGGGAACTGGGACCCCTGCGTCCACTCTTCAGGCCGCCAGGTGGAAACTTATCCCAGGTGGGGAATGTCCAGGCAGGATGCTCCCATACCTAGAATCCTACCTGTGTGCATGGGCGGCAGGACTTGGTCGCTCCAGAACCCCCTACATACAAGCCAGCTGCTCAGCCAGGTTCTCCCTGTGCCATTCGGCTCGTCACTGCCCCCCCCATTCACCCTCCCCGTCCATCACAAACCAGGACAGGTGACCTCCGACCCTCTTTGGTTTAATGACCCAAATCTGAGCTATGTGTGTCCAGACATGTGTGTTGCTGGCGTCTCCATTAGCCCTTCACCACCCAGTCCACTGTCCTGTGGTCGCTGTGTAACTGGGTTCTGTCTCCTTCTACACCTGTCCCTGTCTCCTCTGTGTTCCCCCTGTGCCCTCTACCCCCAAGTCCTGCTGATGGCCTGCCAGCCTTGCCGAGGAGCTGGGCGTATCTGGTGTTGCCGATCACACAAGGTCAGACCTTGGGGTCCCTGCCTCCGCCTGCAGTCCAGGGCGGGCTGCATAGGAACCCCGCCCCCAGCGCACGCATGCGCTTGTCCTGGAGGGCACGAGACCCACAGGGAGGCTGTGTTTCTGGAATGAGGCTGGACCCATGCCCTGGTCCCCCTTCCCATCTCTTGCCCTCACTCTCCTTCCCTCCTCATCATCCCTTTCTCTGGCTGCTTGGGCTTGCTGCCCTGGCCCTCTGTGTGCCTGTCTGTTCTGTGTCCGGCAAACGGATGTCCTGTTCAGATTCCTGAACTGCCCAAGGCATTGAAATTGCAGGACGTGGGGGTCCAGGTCCCCGGCTGCTCTGGGAGGAGGGGAATCCTGGGAGGGGGCAATCTGGGTCTGGGGTCTCCTGCTCCACAATGAGAGAGGAGCAGGGCTTCTCCAAGGCCAGGCCTGGCCCTGACTCCTGGGTTTGCCTGGCTAGCCCTCAGGTGACCCCTGGCCCCTGGATACAAGTGAGTCACCGCAGGGAGGAGGACCCAGGAGGCCAGGCCTCCTTGCCTCTCTGCTTTACATATTCTCAGGCCTCTGCCGCTGGAGGTGGGGCTGTGGGAAGCCGCTCCTTCTTTCTGCCTGAACTTAACCCATTTTCAGCTGGCCCTGCTCCTGGCTGTGTCCCTGCCCTGCCTGCTGGGGTCAGGGTGGGGCTGGCAGGGGAGGTGGGCGGGGCCTCATTGATGAGGTGGTATTAGGTGAGCCTGGGTTTAAATTCCAGAGCTGTCACTTCATGCTGGGCGTGGTGGCACACACACCTGTCATCTCAGTAGTTGGGAGGCTGAGACAGGACAATTGCAGGTTCGAAACCAGCCTCAGCAACTTAGTGAGACCCTCAGCAACTTAATGAGAACCTGTTTCAAAATAAAGAATAACAAATAGGGCTCGGGGTGTAGCTCGGAGGTAGAGTGCCCCTGGGTTCAATCCCCGGTACCGCAAAAATAAATAAATAAATAAATAAATAAATAAATAAATAAAAAGGGCTGGGAATGTAACTTGGAGGTAGAATGCCCCTGGGTTCAATCCCCAGTACCAAAAAAAAAAAAAAAAAAAAAAAAAAAAAAAAAAGAGAGAGAGAGAGAGAGAGAACTGCCACTTCTTCCCTGTATACCCTGGGCCAAATGTCTTTGCTTCTCTGAGCCTGTGTTCATTCTGCCAGGGGGACAGTGGTACTAAGGGAGTGTTTTATGGGGGACAGAGATGGAGACCCAGCTGGGCTCAGCAGGTGGGATAATTCTTCGGTATCATTCTTTTTGTGTGTGTGGCACTGGGGCACTCTATCACTAAGTTGCATCCCCAGTCCTTTTTATTTTATTTTGAGACAGAGTCTCGCTAAGTTGCCCAGGCTTGCCTCAAACTTGCAGTCCTCCAGCCTCAGCCTTACCGAGTCTCTGGGATGACAAGCATGTATCACTGCACCACCCAGGGCTGGATCATCCTTTGCGGTGGGGCTGTACTGTGTGTGTGCTATAGGATGTTGAGAAGCATCCCCGGAACCAACCCCAGAGATGCCACCTCCATACTCTTGGTGGTAACACCCCAGAATATCTCCAGACATTGCCACATGCCCCGGGAGTAGAGACAAAATACCCCTTCTATTGAAAACTACTGATGCCTCTCTGAGCCTCAGGTTCCTCTAGTGTAAAATGGAGAGATTAGCCAGGCATGGTAGTGCATGCCTGTCAACTCAGTACTTGGGAGGCTGAGACAGGAGGATCACGAGTTTGAGGCCTGCCTCAGCAATTTAGTGAGACCCTGTTTTCTTCCTTTTCTTTTCCTTTTTTTTTTTTTTGTGGTACTGGGGATTGAACCTAGGGGCATTCTACCTGTAAGGTACACCCCAGCCCCATTTTATTTATTTATTTTTTTGTGGTACCAAGGATTGAACCTAGGGGGGTTTTACCTACGAGCTACACCTCTGGCCCTATTTTTTATACTTTATTTGGAAACAGGGTCTCACGAAGTTGCGGAGGCCTCACTAAGTAGCTGAGGCTGGCCGCGAACCCGGATCCTCCGGTCTCAGCCTCCCAAGTACTGGGATTACAAGCGTGCGCCACCATACCCAGCTTATTTTTTATTTTTTTGAAACAGGGTCTTGCTAAGTTGCTGGCAGCCTCACTAAGTTGCTGAGGCTGTCTTCAAACCTGTGATCCTCCTTCAAACCTGTCTCAGCTTCCCAAGTACTGGGATTACAGGTGTGTGCCAACATGCCCAGATTGAGACCCTATTTCAAAATTTAAAAAAAAATTTTGCCTGACATGGTGCGTAGTATTTGGCAGGCTGAGATGGGAGGATCACAGGTTCATGGCCAACCTCAGCAACTTAGTGAGGCCCTGTTTCCAAATAAAAAATAAAATAGGGCTGGGGGTGTAGCTCAGAGGTAGAATGCCCCTGGGTTCAATCCCCAGT
>PVJS01012537.1:6740-43769 GCA_004027185.1 Glis glis
CCTAGTGAGGCCCTCCGCAACTTTGTGAGACCCGGTTTCAAAATAAAGTATAAAAAATAGGTCCAGGGGTGTAGCGTGGAGGTAGAACACCCCTGGGTTCAATCCCCGGTAACGCAAAAAAAAAAAAAGAAAGAATAAAAATTATTGCAATAGATATAGAAAATGTCTTTGACAAAATTTGGCATCCCTTATTAATTAAAACCCTGAATAAACTAGGTTGGAAAAGATCATATGTCATCAAAATAAAGTTTTTATATGACAAACCCATAAACAACATCATACTGAATGGAGAGAATCTAAAAGAATTTCTTACATAATTAGAAATTAGACAAGGGTGTCTACTCTCACCATTCTCATTAAATATAGTGTTGAAATGTTAGAGTAATCAGATAAGAGAAAGAAATAAAAGGAATAAAAACAGATGATATTATTTTTGCAGATGATATTCTTCTATGTTTAGTCTAAAGACGCCACTAAAATACTCTTAGAACTCATAAATTCAGTGAAGTAGGGGGATACAAAATCAATATAAAAATAGTAGTTTTTCTATACATCAATAATGAAAACACCAAGAAAAAAATCAGGAAAACAATCCCATTCACAATATTCTTAAAAAGACAAACAAATAATAAAAGGACTCATAGGAGTAAACCTAACCAAGGCAGTAAAAGACCTTTACAATAAAAATTATAAAAAACTGAAGAAATAAATTGAAGAAGACACTAGGAGATTGAAAGAATTTCTACATTCAATATTAATTGGCAGAATTAATACTGTTAAAATGACCATACTACCCAAAGTAATTTATTGATTAAATGCAATCACTATCAAGATACCAGTAACTTTTCTTCATACAACTAGAAAAAAACTCAGATTCATATGGAAGCACAAAACACCCAGAATAGCCAAGCAATACTGAGCAAAAAGAGTGATGCTGGAGACAGCACAATACCTGATTTCAAAATATACTACAGAGCCATAGTCATAAAAATAGCATGTTATTGGCATAAAAACAGACACGTAGACCAGAGGAACACAATACAGGACACCGTATTGAATGCACATATTTACAGCCATCTGCTTCTCAAGAAAGCTGTCTACAACATATATTAGAAACAAACACCCTCTTAAACAAATTATATTCAGGAAACTGACTAACCACATGTAGAAGACTGAAAGTAGATTGTTCAATCTCTCGACCTGTACTTAAATCAGCTCTAACTGGATCAAAGACCTTATTATAAGACTAAAACTTTTAAATGCTAGAGGAAAACATAGGGGAAAACTTCAAGATACTGATGTAGGCAATAATTTCCTGATTAGGATTCTAATAGCTCAGGAAATTAAAGGAAGAATTGACAAGTGGGATTAAATCAAATTAAAAAGTTTCTGCACAGCAAAAAAAAAAAAATCAATAGAATGAAAGACAACCTACAGAATGGGAGAAAATTTTAGCCAGTTATTTATCTACAGAAGATTAATACCCAGAATATATAAAGAACTCAAAAAGTTAACAACAAAAGAACAAGTAATCCAATCAATAAATGGGCAAGTGAACTGAAGAAACACTTCTCAAAAAAGGAAGTGCAAATGTCCAATAAGAATATGAAGAAATGCTCCACATCTTTGGCCATCAGAGAAATGCAAAACAAACTACAGTGAGATTCCATCTCCCCCAGTCAGAATGACTATTGTCAAATACCAAAAATAAACAAATGCTGTTGAGAATGTGGAGGAAAGGAACATTTATACATGATTAGAGGAAATGTCAATTAGAATATTCCCTATGAAAATAGTTTGGAAGTTCCTTAAAAACTAAAAATAGATCTACCATATGATTCAACTATATACCACTCTTGGGTATATATCCCAAGGGAATGAAGAAGTCACTATACAAAAAAAAAATACCTGCATACCCATGTTTATTGTAGCATTCCTCACGATAGCCAAGATATGGAATCAGCCTAGGTGCCCACCAATAGAGGGATGGACCAAAAAAAAATACAAATACACTATGGATTTTTACTCAACTATAAAGAAGAATGAAATCAAGTCACTTGCAGAAAAATGGGTCTAACCAGAGATAGAACCGTGATGAGTGAAATTAGACACAATGTGTTGCATGTTTTCTCTCCTATGTGAAAACTTAAGAAAAAAAAAGATAACCTGAAGATAGAAGATGCGGGTGAGGGGGGAGATAGGAGGGCAAGAGAAGGCTATAGGGAGGGTAGATGTGATCAAAGCATTATATATACATGTATGAAACTGTCAGTGAAACCCATTAATTTATATAATGCAATTAATATAATTGAATATTTTTTAAAAAGAGAGTAAAGAATCAGTTATTTTTCACTGGCAATTTTATTTTTTCCCTTTCCTTGAGGTTGGATATCAATTTTATTATAATATGTTATGGTGTTGTTTTCTTTGTATATTTCTTCTTATTGTTAACATTTCTTGAATGTGTGGCTTGAGACCTTTGGTTAGTTTTGCAAAATCTCAGTATTTCTTTAAAAATGTCCCTATTCATTCTCATTCTACACTGGGACTTCACTCTTAAACTCTTCTCTATTTTACCACATGGCGGTTTCTCTCTCCAATTACAACTAATCTTCTGAACATTGTCTAATCTTTTGTTAAGCCCCATCATTGAATTCTCAGTTTTATTTGTCGGTATTTTCAGATCAAGCCTTTCAATTCAGTAATTTTCAAAAGTATATTTATACTTATTTTCAAAACTGTCTCCTTTGTATTGAAATGCAGAAATTTTAAAGGATCCCACCAAATAAATATAAATATACATGATGTATAAATCAAAAATTGAAAAATCTAATAATTGAACAAAGAACTTTATTTTCTGGAAGATTGCTAAATTCTATGTTGAAATAAAATTATATTATTAACAGTTTAAATTTTATTGTCAGATATGATGTTCCAAAAGCGCCTTCACAATTGTACAAACTGACCATTGTACAATTTCACAATTGCTTTTTCTCTCAGTATCTAAAAATATTGACTAGCTCCTTATTAATATTAAAAGACATTTTATTCTATATTTGGATATAAGTAATAATTTAAAACATGTATTGTAATAGTCAAAGATTAGATTTTCCAGTATATTTTCATGAATGTTTGGAATAGTGTGACATTGAAATCCTGACTGGTATTGAAAATATGTAACAAAGTAAAATAATATGTAAGGTGTCAGTCAATATCATCTACACTATGAACCCTGTTTGTATTTCCCATAGTATTTTCAATGATTCCCCTTTTTTGAACATCCTAACTTCAGTGCTGGACCAAGTATGAAGACTCAGCAGGCTTGAAGAACTATGGTGCTTGGGACAAAAAGGTATTGTAGCATATCCTTTTAAATGTGAGATTTAATTTTAAAATACTAAACTAATGGCCCAACTGATTTATCTAAATGAAAGAGTTAGGCAGAGTGAAAAGTAGAAGTGATCACAAAAGAAATTAAGAAATAAAGAGAAATGTAGGTCGAATTCAACTTAGGTAGTAAATTTGGCATAGGGACAGGGACTGATTTAGTCCTTTTTTCCATCTTTGGTGGGTTAGGGAAGAAAAATACAAACAGAAAACAATTACTAAATATGATTTCCCAGATTAGGCAATTTAACACAAACATACTGGGTTGCCGGTCCTCAAACTCATCATCGACTATTTCATGGTCCTGGTTTCTGAAGCTGATCTGTATCTGCAATGTGTTCTCCAACTGTTCAGCCATGTATATTAGCCAACATTCAAAAACTAGTTTAAGTTTCACACCTATTTACTATTCTACTATAAAAGTGAATTTGCCTTTATCTTGACTCAGAGGGTATTCTATTTTACTTTTTTTTGTCACTAAAATGTTGTATCTATGGTCATATTGCCGTAAACACATCTGATTTTAACTGATTTGGAATCCATTTATAGAAATTTGCATCTGTCTTCTTTATCAAATCATACACTCTTCAAGCGTCAAGACTATTCTTAATATATCTCTGTGTCTACCAGAAAGAAATGCCAAGTAACATTAAATAAAGGTACTGTTGAAAATTACAAGTATTCTTCCCAGATAATTTATTCTATAGCATGTGTTATATAACATAAAAATGTCATTGATCATTGACTGATTTGTGTTGAATTTCCAATTTGATCATGTTCATCTTTTCCTCTCCAAATAAATATTAAACATGCAAACACAAAATATGCTACCAAATATATAATTAGTATGAGAGTGTTCTTGCCCTTGATATGAATAAAATCTGACTGACGGGGGGAGAGACTCATAGGTGAAATGGTGAAAAATATACATGACAGAAGTTAATTAATTTGGATGATTTGTATCTATTAAGAGTGAAGCAGCCGGGCGTGGTGGCGCATGCTTGTAATCCCAGTACTTTGGGAGGTGGAGACCTGAGGATCCAGATTCAAGGCCAGCCTCAGCTCTCTCTGTTTCTCTCTCTCTCCCCCTGTTTCTCTCTTTCTACTTAGTGAGGCCCTCTGTAACCTCGTGAGACCCAGTTTCAAAATAAAGTAAAAAAAAATAGGGCCGGGGGTGTAGAGCAGAGGTAGAATGCCCCTGGGTTCAATCCCCGGTACCGCAAAAAAAAAAAAAAAAATGAGTGAAGGAGTTCAACATGATCTCCTTGTGAAAAGCTCTACAACTAGATTCAACCAATTTGCATGAGGATAAAAATAATAACAAATTTTTATTGCAGCAATGCCAATGCTACTCTTCACGTCCATGCGAGTATTTGATACTATAAATTACCTTTCCAAGTATAAATATTAGAACATGTAGAGTAAAACTATATTTTATTTTAAGCTTTAAAAATACTGTAAGTGCAATTGTTACTGATGTTCCAGATATGTTATGGTGAAAGGAAGGAAGGAAGGAAGGAAGGAAATGGAACAAAAGAAAAAAATTTACAATTTGCTAATTGATATTTTCTGTAATTTACTTATTAACTTTATCCAAAGGGATAGAAATGGCCAATTATCATCCATGGCAATGTTCATAATACATGAAGCTCTGTTTTATATACAGCGAGTTCGAACTTGTAGAAAAATTTACAAACATCTCATTCACTGAAGACAATTTCAGGCTCTCCTAACTACATTTTATTGTGGAAAACTTATAGATTTGTTCTTACAAAAGAAATTTCCCCAAAATTGTGAACAATGATTTGGAAGCCAGTTGAGTACATAGATGTATATCACAATTAAGACAGAACAAAAGCCGGTCGTCGTGGCGCACACTTGTAATCCCATTACTTTGGGAGGCAGAGACTGGAGGATCTGGGTTCGCGGCCAGCCTCAGCTCTCCCTCTCTCTCTCTCTCTCTCTCTCTCTACCTAGTGAGGCCTTACGCAACTTCGTGAGACCTGGTTTCAAAATAAAGTACAAAAAAATAGGGCCGGGGGCGTAGCGCAGAGATAGAACGCCCCTGGGTTCAATCCCCGGTACCACAAAAAAAAAAAAAAAAAGAGAGAACAAAAGAGGCACAGAAGGGGACATAGAGAAATGGGGGAAATATAAATGAAAGAAAACATAACATATTTATCAACTTGATACAAAATATATGGGTTTAAATGATCCTTGAAAAATAATATTCCACACTCATGCTTCTATAATATTATGATGGAAAGTCAGTCAGATACATGAATATCTCAAAATATGGCTCATATACATCTTTCAATATTTTACAAATAATCATGTCTATTCAAATGTGTGGCTTAACTATCAGAACCACTTTAGGAGGGTATATAAAAGGCTATATAAAAATATAATAGAAATTCAGACCCCTGGGTCTCATTTAGGTTAACTTACTTTTATCGAGTGCTTACTGTATTGCATTCACTTTTTCAAAAGCTTTAAATAATTTAATTCTAATATCTGTTTGAAATAGTTCTATTTTATGGATGAAGAACTTGTGCCTCAGCTGGGTTAAGTAACTTTGGAACCTCATGGAATGTACTTCCACCTCTTTTGGTGAAATCTCTTCTTTTTCATCTTTAAATTTTGAAATGACTCAGACATTCTTCTATGGCTTCTTTCATCTCTGTTATGCACCAATATGGTCTGCATGAACTCATAAATCTACACAAATTTTAAAATCATCAGTATTCCAGGCACTCCCAAATGTATACTTGTGGCAAAAATGGCAAATATTTTTTATTTATTTATTTATTTTTTTTTTTTTGCGGTACCGGGGATTGAATGCAGGGGCGTTCTACTTCCGCGCTACGCCCCAGCCCTATTTTTTTATACTTTATTTTGAAACCGGGTCTCACGAAGTTGCGGAGGGACTCACTAGGTAGAGAGAGAGAGACAGGGAGAGAGAGAGAGAGAGAGAGAGAGAGAGAGACAGGGAGAGAGAACATGCGCATGCGCGAGCTGAGGCTGGCTGTGAACCCGGATCTTCGGGTCTCTACCTCCCAAAGTACTGGGATTACAAGCGTGCATCACCACGCCCAGCGCAAATATTTTTTATTAATAGTTTGTTGGCCCCTCTTTGATAAGTGGTGAAGGGGGATCTCTTTTACAAACCAGCTAATATTCTTTCATCAGGCTAAGTAGCTTTGTCTAACAATGCATACATATTTGAAGACATCATATTTTACACATAAATATATACCATTTTTGTCAATTGAAATGGGTAAATTATATACATATGTACATATATATGTATATATATCTATATTCATATATCTACATATCTAACCAATAGGTAAGTCATCTAGATATTAGAGAATATAAATGTTTAAAATGTTCAAAATATTTCTTAATTTGGGGCCTTATTTAGCCCTGATAAAGATGATATATCCATAGGCAGGTGTTTCTCCTACTATTTCAGGATCCATTCTGTCCACTCACCGAAATTTTCTTTATTGAGTATTTCTAATCAAAACATTCTTCATCTTTTTACCAGTGTGACCCTAAGATTACTTCTGCCAGAGACACTGTATAAGTATTAAAGGCCAATGGAATCCAATAATTTTTAAGCATATTTATCCTTCTGGAATATGTTTCCCATTCTTCACTTTGAAGAATTCTAAATTATCATCTAGGTTTCTCTTGAAAATGATCAAGTGCTTGAACTACTTCTGAATTGAAATCTCTGTCTCTCAATCCCATACATCTTTTACCTATTTGATGGTACTGAATTTGTTTCTTGTGTTTCAGTAATGTATCCAAAATGTCAGATTAGTTTTACCCTATTCTTTCATATTTAAACATAGTCTATACTGTTGCAATAATCATGCCATTTCCACTTACAACTACTAAAATTTGCCTCATGTAGCTTATAATTTTCTACATGATCTTGTCTCTGTATTCAGTGTTGTTTCAAGAGATGACATAGAGCATATTTTTTCATTCATTTTTATTCATTTATTGGTGCATTCTAATTATACATTTTGATAAGTGTCAGGGTAGCAGAAGCATACATGCACACATTGCTCATTTAGCCCTCCCTCCAATCCCACCCTATTCCCTCCCCCTTCCCTCCCTTTCTTGTTCAGCATAGTGATTGAGTCTTATAAGTTTGTGTATATACATCATGTGCATTAGTGTATTTCCCTCCACCTCCCTCCCAACTCCCTCAGTTAGGTCACCTTCTTTGTTCATCTAAAGTTTTCTGCTTCTTTGTCTGGAGTCCCTTCTAAGTCCCATTCTATCTAGCTTCCACATATTAGGGAGAACATCCAACTTTTCACTCTTTGTGACTGACTAATCTCAGTTAGCATAATGTTCTCTAATTCTCTCCATTTCCCTGCAAATGATGTAATTTTGTTCTTCTTTATGGCTGCATAAAATTCCATTGTGCATATATCCCATAGTTTTGTGATCCATTCATCTGTTGAAGGATGCCTTGGCTGGTTCCAAAGTTTGGAAATTGTGAATTGTGCAGCTATAAACATAGATACACATGCATTAGTCTGGTAGTTTGGTTTCAGGTCTTTTGGGTAAATGCCTAGAAGTGGTATTGCTGGGTCATGTGGTAGGTTCATTCCCATTCTTCTGAGGATCCTCCACACAGTTTTCCAAAGTGGTTGCACTAATTTGCAATCCCACCAACAGTATATTAGAGTTCCTGCTTCTCCACATCCTCGCCAGCATTTGTTGTTGTTTGTGTTCTTAATGATTGCCATTCTAATTGGAGTTAGGTGAAATCTCAGGGTAGTTTTGATTTGCATCTCTCTGATTGCTAATGATGTTGAACATTTTTTCATACATTTATGGGCCATTTGTATTTCTTCTTCTGTGAAGTGTCTATTTAGTTCACTTGCCCATTTTTTGATTGAGTTATTTGTTTTTTTAGTGGTGATTTTTTGAAGTTCTCTGTATATTCTAGATATTAATCCTCTATCAGAGGAGTAGCTGGCAAAAATCTTCTCCCATTCTGTTGGCTCTCTGTTGAGGATCTTGATTGTTTCCTTTGCTGCACAAAAGCTCTTCCGTTTAATGCAATCCCATGTATTGATCCTCAGTTTAGTTTCCTGTGCCTTTGGGGTCTTGTTGAGGAAGTCTTTACCTGTGCCTATGTGTTGAAGTGTTGGACCTATGCCCTCTTCAAGTAGCTGCAAGGTCTCTGGTCTGATTCCTAGGTCTTTGGTCCATCTTGAATTGTCTCTTGTACAAGGTGAGAAGGTGGTGTTTATTTCTATTTTTCTGCATATGGTTAGCCAGTTTTGCCAGCACTATTTGTTGAAGAGGCTATCTTTTTTCCAGTGGATGTTTTTAGCCCCTTTGTCAATAATCGATTGGCTGCAGATATGTGGATTTGTTTTGGAGTCTTCTATTCTGCTCCATTGGTTTATGTGTCTCCTTTTTTGCCAATACCATGCTGTTTTTATTACTATGGCTTTGTAATATAGTTTGAAGTCAGGTATTGTGATGCCTCCTGCATGGTTCTTGTTGCTGAGAACTACTTTGGCTATTCTGGGTTTTTTGTTGCTCCAAATGAATTTAAGGACAGATTTTTTTATGTCAGTGAAGAATGACTTTGGTAGTTTAATGGGTATTGCAGTGAATCTGTAGATCACTTTTGGAAGAATGGACATTTTGATGATATTTATTCTGCCTACCTAAGAGATCTTTCCATCTTCTAAGGTCTTCTTCAATTTCTTTTTTCAATGTTTTATAATTTTCCTTGTAGAGGTTTTTTACCTCCTTGGTTAGGATTATTCCAAATTATTTAATTGCTTTGGGGCATATCATGAGTGGAAATATCTTCTGTATTTCTTTTTCTGTGGATTTATGGTTGGCATACAGAAAAGCTTCTGATTTTTTAAGATTGATTTTGTACCCAGACACTGCTGAATTTGTTGATCAGTTCTATAAGCCTTTTGGTTGAGTTTGTTGGATCTTCTAAGTATAATATCATGTCACCTGAAATACAGAAAGTTTAAGCGCCTCTTTTCCTATTTCTACTCCTTTTATTTCTTTTTCTTGCCTTATTGCTCAGGCTAGAGTCTCAAGTACTATATTGAAAAGGAGTGGTGACAGCAGACATCCTTGTCTTGGTCCTGTTTTTAAGGGGAACTCTCAAAGATTTTCCCCATTCAGTATGATGTTTGTTGTGGGCCTATTGTATATTGCCTTTATGATGTTGAGGTATGTTCCTTCTATTCTGATTCTCTGCAGTGTTTTTAGCATGAATGGATGCTGGATTTTGTCAAATGCTTTTTCCACATCTATTGAAATGATCATGTGATTTTTGTTTTTAGTTCTGTTTATGTGGTGAATTACATGGATTGTTTTACATATATTGAATCAGCCTTGCATCCCTGGGATAAACCCGACTTGCTCATGTGTATAATTTTCTTGATGTGGTTTTGAATGTGTGTTGCTAGTATTTTGTTTAGAAGTTTTGCATCTAAGTTCATCAATGATATGGGCCTGTAGTTTTCTTTCCTTGAGCTGTCTCTATTTGGTTTTGGTATTAATGTGATATTGGCTTCACCGAACGTATTTGGGAGAGTCTCATTTCTTTCTATTTCATGGAATAAATTGAGGAATATTGGGATTAGCTCTTCCATAAACGTTTTATAGAATTCACCTGGGAAACCATCTGGATCTGGGCTTTTCTTTGATGGTAAGCTCTTTATTGCTGCTTCAATCTCTTTGATTGTTATTGATTGGTTTAATTTTTCTATATCTTTGTTATTCAATTTGGGAGGGTTGTATGTGTCTAGAAATTTGTCAATTTCTTCTAGGTTTTCCATTTTGTTTGAGTATCTCTTATTTTTGTAATTTGGGTTGATTCTCTCTTTCTTTTGGTTAGATTGGCTAATGGTTTATCTATCCTGTGTATTTTTTTAAGAAACCAGCTTTTGGTTTTGTTGATTTTTTTTAATTCTCCACTTCATTGGTTTCTGCTCCAATTTTAGTAATTTCCTGTGTACTACTGGCTTTGGGGTTAGACTGTTCCTGCTTTTCAAGGGCTTTGAGGTGTGTCATTAGGTTATTTATTTGGTGCTTTTCAGTTCTACTTATGTGAGCACTCAGTGCTATGAATTTTCCTCTTAATACTGCTTTCAACATGTCTCAGAGATTTTTATATGTTGTTTCCCTATTTTCATTTGTTTCTAGGAATTTCTTAATTTCTTCCCTTATTTCCTCTCTAATGCTGGTTTGGCAGACATAAATTCTTTCAGCTTCTGTTTGTTGTGGAAGGTTTTTATTTCCCCATCAAATTTTATAGATATCTTTGCTGGGTAGGTAAATCTTGGTCGGAAGTTGTTTTCTTTCAAAGTTTGGAACATGTTGCCACAGGCCTTCCTGACTTTCATGACTTGGTTTGGAAGGTCAGGAGTGATTCTTATTGGTTTGCCTATGAATGTTACTTGCTCTTTTACTCTCGCTGCCTTTAAGATTCTTTCTTTGGCCTCTACGTTAGTCAATTTGACTGTTACGTGATGTGGTGAACCTCTTCTCTGATCTTGTCTATTAAGGTTCTATATGTTTCTTGTACCTGTGTTTTGACCTGTCTTTCTATGTTTGGGCAATTTTCTAATATTACGTCTCTGAAAAGATTATTTATTCCTTTGGTTTCAGCTTCTATTCCCTCTTCTATGCCTATTATTCTTAGGTTTGCTCTTTTCAAATTGGCTGAGATCTCTTCGATGTCCACTTCATGCTGTTGAATTATTTTTTCTTTTGGAGTTTACTTTTGGAGTGGTCTTCTTCTAAAAGTGAGATTCTGTTTTCCATGTGGTCTAGTCTACTGTTAATAGTTTGTATTGATGCCTTCATTTCAATTATTGCATCCTTCACTTCCTTCAGAGCCTCTATTTGATTCCTATTTTAGGTGTCAGATTCTTTGCTCATTTGATCCTCCATTGCTTTCAGGCTCTCTCTGAATTCTTTTTGGAAATCTGGTATCATTTCTACTACTAAAGTTCTGAATTGTCCTTCTGGCCATCCCTGCATTTCTGTGGTGATGGGTTCTATTATTGTGGAGTTGTGGGAGCTCATTGTTTTTTTGTTGTTCCTCCTTCCCATGATTTCAGGTTTCTTAATTTTATAACTTTGTTGCTTTTGGTATCTCTCTGTCTCACTCTGTAGGTTTCCTACATCTAATCACTCTCCCTGTATAGTAACCTGTTTTGGAGGTAGATATTTATTACTAGGTGTGCCTTAAAGATGACTAGCCTCTACTGTATGGTTATACTTAGCTCTCTGTTGTGTGTTTATCACCCTTTAATACGTTCTTCAATATCTGTGTCCCGTATCACTCCACTGTTGTTCTGCCAGTAGATTGTTGGTACTGGGTTGCAATTACTCTAGGGTTCCTTCTGTCTGCTGCAATGGTGTTGTTGATGTGTTCCAGATATTGAGGTTCGTGGACCTGTCTGTCACCTCTGTAATGGGGGTAGACTCAGAGATGTGGGTAGGTCAGTTTGTACCCTGTGCATTTTTAAACTTCAATGTGCGGGCTGCTGATTGGTTCCGTTTGTCAGTGGTAGTTAGTTTGTCTTTGGTGTCTGACAGTCTTTTCTGGTGGTTCACCTATTTGGCCTGAGCACAGGTGAAGAACACTGGCACTCTCTGCTTCCTAAGTCCCTCTGTCTCTGCCTGTTTAGGGAGAGACCCTCTTGGGCTGGCCTGGGCACCGGTGGGGGAAGGCTCACCCTCTTCACTGCCCGTGTCCCTCTTTCTCTCTGCCTGGGCACAGGTGGGGGACACTGGCACTCTCCGCACATTAAGCCGAGTCTCTCTCAGGCTGATCTGGGTGCAGGTGGGGGAAGGCTCACCTCTTTGCTGCCTGTGTCCCTTTTTCTCTCTGCCTGGGCACAGGTTGGGGACATCGGCACTCTGCGCACATTAGGCTGAGTCCCTCTCATGCTGGCCTGGTGCAAGTGGGTAAAGGCTTACCCTCTTCACTGCCTGTGTCCCTTTTTCTCTCTGCCTGAGCACAGGTGGGGGACACCGGTACTCTGCACTTTAGGCCGAGTCCCGAGTCCCTCTCAGGCTGGCCTGGGCACAGGTGGGGGAAGGCTCACCCTCTTCACTGCCTGTGTCCCTCTTTCTCTCTGGCTGGGCACAGGTGGGGGACACCAGCACTCTCCGCACGTTAGGCCAAGTCCCTCTCAGGCTGGCCTGGGTGCAGGGCGGGGAAGGCTCACTCTCTTCACTGGCTGTGTCCCTCTTTCTCTCTGCCTAGGCTCGGGCGGGGAACTCTGGTGTTCTCCACTTCCCAAGTCCCTCTGGTTCTGTCTGTTTAGGCGGAGACACTCTGCAGCTGGCCTGGGTGCTGAGGGGGAGGGGGAGGCCGTGGCTCTCTGCTATCTGCATCCCTCTTTCCCTCTGCCTGGGTGCAGGCCAGCAATGCCAGTACTCTCCTTCCATTTAGGGCAAGTCCCTCCCGTGCTGTCTGGGTTGCAGGCAGGGAACAGTGGTGCTTTCAGCTTCCCACCTCTGCTTGCCACCGAATCCCTCCGGGGCTGTTCACTGCCCTCCTCTTTAGGGCTAGCCCCTCCCAGGCTTTCTGGGTTGCAGAAGGGGAATGCTGGCACTTTCAGCTTCCTGCCTCTGCTTGCCTCTGAGTCCCTCCGGGCTGTTCTAGGTGCAGGCAGGGACGCCGTGCTCCCCAGAGAAGGCTGTGTTGGTCTGCATCTTTCAGGCCTGCTCTATTCCTCAGATTTTCATGTGTGACTACAGCCACAGACTGCTTGTGTCCCCACCCTCTCTTCTCTTCTTTTCCGGGGGGGGGGCTCTTTTCAGTTATCCTGTGAGGCTGCAGCACTCACCTTTCCTTCCAAGAGTGCGGAGGACCAGTGGATTGCGATGGAAGTGGATGTAGTCATCCTTCTCCATCTTTTTGTCCTGGGTTTGTCAGATTTTATGGTTGATGATCCTAATGTCTGTGAGAAAGGCTTCAGGTTGCTGGTTATAAGATTTTCAGATCTTCTGAAGGTTCCTGCTGGTCCGGCAACCTGGTCCAGGATGGGGTTATTGTTCTCCCATCTCTGGTTGATTGCCCCTTTTTTTTACCCTTTTTCAGCCTGGTTGTTAATCGGTGGGCTTCTATGCATTCTTAAATGTTACTGTCTTTAGTTCCTATCTTCCACGAAAGTAGTATGAGATGTGTATGGCTGTTCAGTTCGGATCACCCAAGACAATTTAGAGACAGACTCCTCTCGGTGTCCTTACTCTGACGCCATATTGTCGACCTCCTTGAGCATATTTTTCTTAACCCCCACCCTAACAATAAAATAAATTAAAAATGTGGATATATTTTTAAATGTATACATACAGTAAAACAACTTTTGCACACATTTATGTCACAGACAAAACAACTTAGAATAAAATACTTGAAAATTTATGTTCATTAGGTAATTTCAACAATTACCTAATTCAACCTGTGGCAAACTGAATTATATATACTGACCTATTGGCCTGTCTAACCTACTCTTGATCATGGTTAAGAAAATCTTGGATTTTATATTACTATATTTGTAAATAGTTCAGGAATTATTAAAATATATATGTTCACAAAATTATGTTCATATGAGTTTTTTTGAACTATAGTCTATGGTTTTAATTTGTCCAATCCCATTTTTCTCTTTCTTCATGTCTTCTTCTTCTTCTTTTTTTAATATTTATGCTTAGAAAAATCTTCCTGGAGGGAAACATGCAGCAAGTGCTGTGTGCATGTATATGTCTATTACACATTAAATTTGTGATTCTTTAAGTTATCTTTAAGTTTTATTATTTACTTCCAAATAATATGTTCTGAATCTCAATATCTGTATTATAGATTAGTTAAAGAAATATTCAACATAGCCTAGCATGGTGGTGCATACCTGTAATCCAAGTACTTAGGAAGCTGAGACAAAAGAAATGCAGCTTTGAGGCCAGCCACCACCAGACTCAACAACTTAGCATATAACCTCATCAATTCAGTGAGACACTGATTCAAAATAAAAAATAAAAATAAAAAGGTTGGGGTATAGTTTGGAGGTAGACTGCCCCTGGGTTTAATCCCCAGTGCCCAAAAATTAAAATAAAATTAAAAAAAAACAAAATGAAAGATCCCCTTATTTCTTCCTAAAAAAATTATGATGCCAGCTGAGAAAGTCACATATTTTTTACCAAGATTCTTCTTAGGTCATTTACTGGAGATTAATGATGACTTTATAATTGAAGGCCTTGTCATATTTATATCTATATCTATCTTCAATGGATTACATACGTAATATATATATATATATATATATATATATATCTCATACATATATCTATATCTATCTTCAATGAATTACATGTGTAATATATATAATTTTAAATTTATCTGAATTATCTTTCTAGAAACTCCCCAACTTAATCTTATTTTTACTTCTTACAATAAAAATAATTATTAAAATTAGTGAACTATGCCAACATAACATAGACTATGATTTACAGATTAACAATCTACCCCTAACCCAAGCAAATATGTCAATTGCATTGAGATGAACTGTTTTAGAGAGTTACATAATAATGGAAAAAATGCACAAGGAAATTATGAATTTTAGTAAAAAATTACCATTATTAATAAAACAATTTTAGAAGTAGAAATAAAGCAAGTTATAAAAATTACAGTGGAGTAGAAATTTAAAATGACCTAGCAGCATTTTTGAGTTTCCATAGAGATTGTGGTTAAATGAAAACAAAGCTATATTCTGAGCTCAAAACCTAGGGTTTATTATCAGTCTCAATTTATACAATCTTATGAAAAATATTAATTTCTACTACTTATTTATATTTTCTAAGAAAATCACAGGGGTTGTAGCAATTTATAATGATATAAAGGCTATGAATGAATGAATGAATGAATGAAGACATAGTGAATGAAGGAAAAATAATTGGAAAATGAAGATCAGAGCTCACTAGGAATAAGATGTTTTACAATAAAGATTTGTCTTTTGTTTGATTCTAAACTTCCTCAAAATTTAGACTAAAAGAGGAAAAATCCTTGTTATATACTTCACAACTTCAGTCAGTACCTAAAGTGTCAATTACCTTCAAAAGACAAATGAACAGATTCCCCAGCACCAAGTTCTGATCCTATTCCCTCACTTAGTGCATGAAATTAATTATTCGCTAATAACTGTCAAGACTCTTAGAAACAGTAATGATACCAATTAGGCCCATTAGGTTGTGGCTTGATGGTGATAATTCAGCCCTGCCCAACATACACAGTTGTATTCTCAATGGCTATGTGTGCTTTGAAGTTTTATTTATTTTATTTTATTCTATTTTGTTGTACCAGGGATTAAATCCAGGGGCATTATACCTCTGAGCTATACCCCCAGATGCCTTTCTTTAATTTTGTTTTCAAACTGGTTCTCACTAGGTTGCTGAGAGTCTCCCTAAGTTTCTGAAGCTGGTCTTGAACCTGCAATCTTCCTGTCTCAGCCTCCCAAGTACTAGGATTACAGATGTGTGCCACCACGCCAGGCTACTTTCTGTATTATATTATACTGTATTGTATTGTATTCTATTGTATTGCATTGTGTTTATTTCATTTCATTTCATTTTCTGGAGATGGAACCCAGGGCCTTTTTTATGCTGAACAATTGCTCTGCCACTTAGCTACACCCCCAGCCCATGCTCTGACATTTTCTGTGCTAGATCAGAGTGAGCTGAATTGGATTCTGTACTTGAAGACATCAAAAACCAGGAATTGCTAGCCCTGAGTTGTGTTAATGGCAACCGCCTGAGGTGGTCAGCAAATGTCTAAATTATTTGCTTTACTCTACTTTTTCAGCTTTTTCTTCTCTTTTGTGACTAACTCCATCTTCTTTCTATGAATTCGATCTACTTACTACTAAACCTTAACTAAATTATATAAAATTAAAGATTTGATGTGGTTCAAAAGTGATATAAACATGATCTTTTATTAGAAGTGATAGTTCAAGCAAGGGCTCCCAAATAATCAGCAAAGAGTTAAGTGATTTATTTACCATCTAGTGGTTTAGAGATATTTTCTCTCTGTGTAGCTGAACAGGCACCAGGAATTCTGAATAAATGGAGCTTCTTGAGAAAATGTAATTACCAGTGTGTACAGAACCAGAGCATTTCCATGGACATAATAACTTTGGTAGCCATGAGAGGAAGCCAACATTAATGAAGAGTAATCATGAAAATCTTATCAGTCGGAACATTTAAAACAAAACAATTAAGAGGCTTTTATTTCATTAAGCAACCACAATCACTCTTAATATCATTCTGAGGCCTTAATGAAAAGAGTTCTCTAACCTCAGTTTAAATGAAAAGTTACAAATGCTCTGAAAGCATTATTACTTTGGAAATATAATTTTATTTCTGAGAATCTATGCTAAGAAATTGACCTCAACTGGGGAAAAAATATTTCTATTCAATCATATTTTTCTCAGCATTATTAATTGAAAGAAAAATGAAATTTCTAATGTTAAGTTGGAAGACTTTAAAAGCAGTGTGTCATGAACTAGGGAAATGCTAGTAACATAATGTTGAAGAAAAAGGGAAATCTATGTTATATATGCTGTATAGTATTCCTATTGTTTTAAAATTTACATAGAATAGCAAAATGAAAGGGTTTTCTACTCTAATGTCAGCCTCTAGAATAGTCAACACACTCCTGCCATTGAAATGCACAGAAGAGCTTCTCGTGGTTGTTCTACTGTTTCTTTCATTCTGAGTGGCCTGGTTCATTTAAGAAATTCTAATTGGGATAACAGAGGGACTCCAGATAATGGAGGAGAATCTTCAGTGGAGCCACGAAGGTGGTCTTAGGGAAGGGGAAGGCGAAGAGTGAGGATCAATGAAGGAATTACTATCATTGGCTTTATGTACCTATGTGAGAATACCAATGTCAATCTCAGTACCCTGTATGGGGAAGGGGGGAAAGGGAGGGAGCCGGGGGAAAGCCCACCAAGTGCTGTGTGCATGTATGTCACATCAATATGATTTACATTATGATGTGAGACTATAATGCACCAATAAAAGTATATTTTAAAAAGAGAAATTCTCATAAATCAAAAATTCTAAGTGAAAGAAACTATATGGCATAGTCCAATTTAGGTAAAAAAAATCAAATCTATATTTATGCAGGATAGTCCAGAAAATGAATAAAATGGAAACTGGAAAAAATCTCAGCAAACTATAAATCACTCTTGAAGAAGGAAGAGTCTGCAGTAGAGCTGAGCTATCTCATGTTATACTTCTGTCTTCTATAATACAACTACATAAACACAAACAGCTCACCAAGTGCTGTGTGCATGCGCGTCACTACCACTAGGATCTACACTAGGAGGAGAGACTATAATGCACCAATGAAAGCATATGAAGAAGAGACTGACCAAATGGTGAAGTTTTCCCTAATTATGTTTATGCAGTTGATTTTTATCTTAGTTACACTGTGGTAAATGTATATACATATATATTTAAATATACATATGTATTTATACATATATATAATATATATATTTTATATATAATATGTATAAATACATATATGTAATATATATTTATATATATACACATATATGTGTGTGTGTTACATTCTAAAATCTCAAAAAATAAATTATAGAAATTTATGACATGTCTATTTTCAAAAGCAATTTTAATTTTTTCCTGTTCTGAGCAGACTGAGATTGTGGAAAATAACCAAAACACGGTTTTAGTCTTTTCAAGAACGTTTATTGCAATCGTGACCAAGACAGGTTCTTTATTTGTTAACACTCCACACAAACTTTATACAACTTATGCTATTTTAGGGCAGAGAGAGAGAGAGAGAAAGAGAGAGAGAGAGAGAGAGTATGCTAGTGAGAGAGTATGTTAGTACAACCTGGGAAGCAGGTGAGCAGTCCATTTATATGGAGCTCAGCTGGCTGTGTTGAGGTCTCAGGTCCTGATCAGTTGTGAGTCTGGCTCAGGCCTGACCTTACCCAGTGCCCAGCCAGAACCCAAGGTACGGAATTGTCCAACAGCAACCAACATAGCTGACCGGGACAGTGTTCAGTCTCATTATTGGTGATCTGAATAGCAAGTTGGCAAGGTGCTTTGGCAAATGAAGGTGCGGATTTGCAGTCTCAGGTGCTAACAATTATAGTCCTCAGGTTGCTAGGGACTCCATGTGGTTTGCAGGGTGCTCCTGCTCAGCAGGCCTTGTGCCTGTGTGTTGCCTATCATGCCTGGGTGTTGCACCTTGTTCCTGGTGTCTACATGTTGCCCCTGATGCCCTGGGCTCATTGTGCCACACCTGTGTGTACTGCCAGAGTTATGCTTGTGCATTTCACATCATGTGTGAGCCACACCCAGGTGTGCTTTGGTTAAGCCCCTCTTTGGCTTTAATGGAGCCCTTTTTAAAATATGTATTCCATTCTGGGTGTGATGGTGCATGCTTATAATCCCAGTACCTGGGAGGCTGAGACAGGAGAATCACAGGTTCACTGCCAGGCTCAGGAGCTTAGTGAGGCTCTCAGCAACTTAGTGAGACTGTTTCCAAATAAGTTCCAAATGAGTAACTGTTTCCAAATAAAAAATAAAATAGGTCTGGGGATGTAGCCCAGAGGTAGAAGGCCTGTGGCTTCCATCCCTACCCAGTATCACACACACACACACACACACACACACACACACACACACGTACTCCATACATCCCCTTTCTTTCTCTGTGTTTATATAGGTTTTAATGACAATGTACTTTGTTTCCCATGGGAACTATATGTTATTTTTAGTCTCAAAAGGTCAAACAATACTTGAAAGTGTATTTGAATTACGTAAATGTGCTGAGTGTTACAGCAGGATTTCAAGGTTAACCTGTGTCTTAATATCATTTGCTAGAGTTATCTGTTGAACATCAAAAGGTCATCAAAAAACTCTTCAACAAATTACCACTGCAAGTAGCTTCCTGATATTTTGATTGGCTTGCAATTCTCAGCAATTTCATCTGTGGTTTTTGCAAGATATATGTGAGAGCTGAGATTTGTCATCATCTACTTTGTTTGCTCAAGCTCTGGGAGGTAATCCCAACTGGAATTTTATCAAAATAACCGTATGGCAATAATGATAATATGTCAGCATCTAGATGCGTTCTCTGCTTTATTCAACTAATGAATACTCGGGGGAAATATGGGTAATTTTAAGGAACAAATTAACCTTAGAGCACAGCTACTGATAATGTCCATTTTACTGGACACCAGCAAAGCAGCATAAATTTAAGTACAGTTTAATCGACCCTTCCAGGCGTGATAGAGATCAAACAGCTAGAACATACATATAACGGTAATTAACCTAAAATGACGCTAAGATGTTTTTTAGCTAGTGCTTATAAATATCCCATTTGGGATCCTAATTCCAAGCAAATAGAAAGCAGGCTGTAATCCTGTCCTGTGTATTTCTTGTGCCACAGCAGTTCAGAAGTGGCTTTTGCTGGCAAGGAAATTTGATTTTTAATTACTTCGTTGTTTCCCGCACATAATGGCCACGGCTTGTTCAACAGGAGCGCCATGATGTGAGCTGCATTTCGTTTCCCTCCTGCCTTCATTTCACTGCAGAATTGACAAAATGTAACTCTCGGTCCTCCTAATAGGGCAGCATGAAAACTAATTGGTATTCTCTGTTTTCAAATATTTGTATCCTCAAGCCTCTCTGCCTAAAAAAGCCTGACAGAGTCTCTTCATTATCTCATTATGCTATAATTATTGCACACTCGATTGCCAGGGCCCGAGAGCAATTCATTTATGCTGTGCATCAATATAAGCTTGTGCCTCTAGAAGGAGATTTAACCAACTTCTGAAAATTCTAACTTAGGACATGGTGTTATTTGTCTTCTGGTGATTCCACACACAATCATTTTCTTTTTATTAAAAGAAGAAAAATTTAAATCAATATACAATTCTAGCTCTGAAGGCTTGTTGACATGTCTTTGCTATTTTCTCATACAAAAATCAGAAAAAATAAAAAAAACTCATCTACTAATCATTTCCTTTTATACACATGCCCAGTCTTGCCATGTGGAAGTTGGTATTCTCTTCTTCTCATTCAATAGATTCTTCTGAAATTCATACATCTTTTTTCCTATTTTTGAAATAGTGACTACCCCAGTCACTATTCCTTATCATACAATTTTATTCAATATAATTCAATTCAGTGCATTATCTGAATTGCAAAATACACAAGCATCTATTCTGTAATCCTCATCAGGATGATTTGCAAGTGATACATACTAAAAATATATTCATTGAATTGACTTGTTCAATGAATTAAACATCTCTTTTCATTTTCATGTATATTTTCACATTCTCTTTCATTTTTTCATCTCTATGGCCCTATTTCCTAGGCCACTTATATAATCATTGGAACAGTTACATCACAAGTTTCTTACACACACATACAAAAATCAGTTTTCTCTTAAGATATAAAAACTTGAGCTTTCATCAGAGAATCATCTGTCCCTTGCACTACAAAATCCCACTTACTTTTGTCATTTTAGTGGCCTCCAAGCTTCACATCTTCAAGTTTATTGCACTCATTTTAGTTCTATCCATTGTCTGCAATAATCTGAGTTTCTTCATTGGACATCCAAACCCTGTACTTCCCAATGCCATAGAGGTATGCAGAAACACCACAAATAAAAAATAACAACAACCAGTAACTCAGACAATATCAACAATATTAAAATAGGCCTTATACAAGGAAATCGGGCTAGTCTCAGACTTCTTCATAAAACTTCTTTCCATTCCTCTTACTACTGCCTTAGTTCAAAAGTACCATTCTTTGTGAATGGATTGTCTGCTTCTAATGCACCATAATAAATCACTCTCCTCACAATAGCATTTAAAAATATGAATTAGATCATCTCTTCTAAATCAAAACATTCTAGTAGATTCCTGCAATATTTAGCATTAACCCAAACTCTTCATCTTGGTCTTTAAAGCCAAGAACCAGCATCTGTGTACTTCTAGAATTATAGATCCCACCAGTTTCCTTCTTGTCCACTATCCTGCAATAATGTTAGCCTTATTTCGGTGTTTTTAATACACACAAATATTCCAGTAACTCCATTTAATTCTTGGAGTTACATCCGTGACTAACATTTTATGTATTTATTTATGCTTTTAGGGTCCCTGTTTAGCCACTCAAGTTTTGGGACCTTGCCTGAAACACTGCTGTCTCCCCAGTGGCTATAAAATTGCTAGGCTCTCTATAGACAGTTGTTTAAGACACAAGTAGATGGACAACAGTCATAATGATACTTTACCTGCTGATGAAGCATAATCATAAGTCAGTTAGCAATGAGTATACATTATAAGAAATGTGTCATTAAGGGATTTTGTCTTGCAAACCTAATAGAGAGTACTTATTTACCTAAGTGGTATAACGTACTACACACCCACAGTATATAGAATAGTTTAGTGCTCCCAGGCTACAACCCTATACATCCTGTTACTATATTGAATATTGTAGGCAGTTGTTAAATAATTGTATTTGTGTATTTAAACATATCTAAACATAGAAAAGAATCAGAACAATTATGATATAAAAGATTTTAATATGGTACAATTCTATAATGTTCTTACTATGAATGGATCTTGCAGGACTGGAGGTTTCTCTTGAGTAGCGAGTAAATATGAAAGCCCAGGGTACTAATATATATTTAGTCACACTGCACACTTATGCTGCACTAAAATTAGAAGAAAATTTTCCTTCTTCAATAAGTTTAATCTTAGCTTTCTGTAATATTTTACTTTATAATTTTTGTCTTCTTCTATACTTTTATTGGTGCATTATTGTCTCACATCATAATGTAGTCTATATTGATAGTGACATACATACACACAGCAGTTGGTGAGTTTTCCCCCAGCTCCCATCTCACTCCCCAACTTCTCCATACAAGATACTGAGATTAGCATTGGTATTCTCACATATGTACATATGTCAGTGGAAGTGTTTCTTTCATTAATTCTCCCTCTCCCCCCACCCTGCCCAAGACCACCTCCCTTACTCCAATGGCGTTTCTCCTCCATTTCATAAAATTCCTCTTATGTTCCAATTACTCACTAGCTTCCACATATGAGAGAAAACATAAACCTTCACTTTCTGTGACTGCCTAGTCTCACTTAATGTTCTCCAGGTCATCAATTTTTCCTGCAGACAACATAATTTTCTTCTTCTTTATTCCTGAGTAGAATTCCATTGTGTGTATATCCCATAATTTTGTGATCCACTCATCTACTGATGGACACGTGGGTTGGTTCCATAATTTGGCTATTATGAATTGTGGTGCTATAAACATGGGTATGAATATATTGCTATAATATTCTGATTGCAGTCCCTTTGGAAAGATACCCAGGATTGATATAGCAAGATCATATGGTGGTTCCATTCCTAGTTTTCTGAGGAATCACCACACTGATCTCCATAGTGGCCACACTAATTTGCAATCCCACCAACAGTGTAGAAGAGTTCCTATTTCCCCACATACTCACCATCATATTTTGTCCTTTGGCTTCTTGATGTTTGCCATACTGATTGGAGTTAGATGGAATCACAGTGTAGTTTTGATTTGCATCTCCCTCGTTGCTAATGATGTTGACCACTTTTTCATATGTATTGGCCATTTGTATTTCTTTTTTGTTAAGTGTCTATTTAGTTCAATTGCTCATTTCTTGATTGGGTTGTTACTTTTTTTTTTTTTTTGCGGTACCAGGGATTGAACCCAGGGGTGCTCTACCTCCGTGCTATACCCCCAGCCCTATTTTTTATACTTTATTTTGAAACCAGGTTGTTACTTTTTTATTGTTAAGTCTTTTAAGTAATTTGTATATGTTAGATATTAGTCCTCTATCAGAGGAAGAGCTGCAAAGATCTTCTCCCACTCTGTCAGTTTTCTCTTTAGACTCTTGATGGTTTCCTTTGATGAGCATTAACTTTTTAGTTTAATGCCATCCCATTTATTAATTCTTTTAGTTTTTAAAACTCTTTGACTCTTTTGTAATAACACTTGGATTAAAACACATTGTACAACTATACAAAATATTTTCTTTCTTTATATCCTTATTCCATAAGCATTTTTTATTTTAATGTGCTTTAAATTTCTAAACTTCAAAAAGACGAAAAAAATCTGACACAAGCATATACAGTAGCGTGGCTTACACAGGGTCAGGATCACTGATTTCACTATCTTCCACCTCCACATCTTTCTCCACTGGAAGGCATCAGGAAAATAACATGCAGGGAATTTTCATCTCCTGGGATAGCAATGATTTCTTCTGGTATCCCTCCTGAAGGGCCTGCCAAAGGCCTTTCATGAGGAGGTGCTACTTTTTAAAGAATACATCCATGGTGGCTAGCTTGGTTTCTTTCTCTTTTTTTCATCATAGATTTGCTTGTAAGCAGATAGTACACCATGAACATTGCTTTCCATTAATGAAAACTTTGGTGTTGTTGTGTATGATTTCAAAAAATTTAAGGAGCTTGTTGAAGTCTGCACAATCTTCCTCTAAATCCTTCTTATGAACTTTCTTGGGGATTCTTTTTCTCTCCTGCAGTTTCCTTTTCTCTTATCTTCTCTCCACCTGAACATTCACTAGGTAATAGGAATTTCTCAGCTCCATTGTAACAGTATAGGACCACCATTGTATACACGGTCTGTCATTGCTCAAAATGTTGTTATGCAGTGCATGTCTGTAGTATCTATAGGAGTTTGATGACAAAAGTTTGGGACCAAGAATATTGGAACAATTAACCTGACATTTACTTATAAATAATGATGCACCGATAGCGTATATTTAAAACATTTGAATTATAAGCTAGTTATGATTGGAAGTGCTAAATACTATATATTTTATTTAACTTTTACAGTAACCTAAGGAGTTAAGACTACTATTATGGTCATTTAAAAAAAAAAAAGAAACCGAGGCTTGCAAAAGGAAAGACAATGGCCCTAACTTACACAATAAGTGGGAGCTGAGAATCTCAGACTTCAATATGACATAAGAGTCCTATATGCATCAACTACGCTTAATATTTTTTATTATTCTGAAAGCATAATACAGGTCAGCAACTTTTATAAGGCCACACAAGGGCCATCTATTTCCTGACAAATATCAATGCCATCTTCACCACCTTCGAAGTTCCTACATAAATCTCAATATATTTTAGAACATTCTGATGTTTCCCTTATCTGTCCCTCCATGTATACAGCAGTATTTCAGTTACAGTACCTTTATTAATACATTTTTCAAAACTGGTAGAACATATCACATTTTAATTACTATTTGGTGCAAAGTATGCATTTTTCATTTTACCATTTATCAAAGCAAATAAACATTTGTATTATTAAGGCAACTACCAAGTTGGAATCTCATTTAGATTTTAAGATTGATTCTATTACATTTTTTTAGTTTGTGATTTATATAATCTATATGTTATTGAGCCTCCTCATCTGTGGAAGTAGATTACATTATTTTATGTAATTCTAATTTGGAGTTACTTAGCAGCTTTTCAGACTTCTTAAGTGTCTATACAAAAGTTCTTACAAAGGTGTCTTTAGTTGATTCCTACATTGTATCTTCTGGTATTGTGAAAGGAAACTTTTTCTATTGTATTATTATATTCTTAATTTATGATGTATACAAATCATTTAGTTTTTTAGTTTATATATTCTTGTACAGTTTGACCAAGACAGCCTTAGTGTTTTCCTCAGCCTGACTAAACTTTAGACAGGCTTCTTGCTGACTCTGTGCTTATATCCCTTTCGGAACACCTATTTCTAAATTCTTTCTCCCTGCTACTTTCAGAGGTTGATATTTTTTATTTATTTATTTATCCATTAATTAATTAATTAATTCATTCATTCTGTGGTACTGGGGATTGAACCATGGGGCATCCTATCTCTTAGGCTAAGTTGTTGAGAATTTCACTAAGTTGCTGAGACTGGCTGTAAACCTGTGATCCTCCTGTCTCAGCCTCCCAACTACTGGGACTATAGGCATGCTCCACCACACCTGGCCGAGAGGTCAATCTTTTTGAAAGCTTCCCAACAGTGTTGCCTTCCATGTATGTCTTTCTCAACCTAGGGGAGCATCTCTGTGAAATGTAATCTTCAAAGAGTATAGTGCCCATACTTCCCAGTGGTTGTGTGAATGTAGGAGCCTACTTTCCAGTACCCCCTGCTCTAAGGTATAAAATTACCCCATAGGAGAAAGACCTGAGAAAGCTGACCTTCCTTTTGGGTCAGGCTAGGTAGTGAGCACCAGGACCTACCTCAGCTCTTGGAAACTCTCCAAGCTGGGAATGGCGGCACACGCTTGTAATCCCAGTACTTGGGAGGTTGAGACAGGAGGATCCGGTTTCGCAGCCAGCCTCAGATACTTAGTGAGGCCTCTGCAACTTGATGAGACCTGTCTCAAAATAAATAAAAAAAAAATAGAATAGGGCTGGAGGTGTAGCTCGGATGTAGTATGTGCCTGGGTTCAATCCCCAGTACTGCAAAAAAAAAAAAAAAAGAAACTCTCCAGTCCTTTGTTCTGAGCAGAGATGTGTTTAGACTGAGTCCTCACTTCTCTCTTCTGCAATCATCCTGAAAAAAAGTTTTTCATTCCCTGTTTAACTTTGTCCAGTGCAATTTTTGCTTCAAAAGAGTCAAATAATCTTTCACTGAGTTCTTTTGTCTTTTTTCTAATAAATAAGAACCTTCAAAGTAAAAAAAAATTGATGTTTTACATTATACTATAATTAAAAAATACGATTTTAAAATTATCAACTTGCTTTAAAATATCACGAAGACTTACAAAATAAATATAACTACTAAGTTATAGCATATGCTATTGTATTCTCTTCTGATTTGTGATTGATCCCTTTGGAATTTTACCAGATTTTTTGTACTAGAATCATGCAGGCTTGATTAATATAATTTAGAAGCTTTACTTGTAAGATGTTTATTGTAGATATCCGCCCAATTTTATAATACTTCATCCAAAAATATACTCAGTACTATAATGATTTTTATGTCTAGAATTCTGATATTATAAAAATTCACTCCAGTGTTGCTTTAATCTAGCTAGCTGTCTCTTCTTGTGTCAGTATTTACTACACACCCACACATGAAAGATGACATGAGGTGATAAATACGGTTATTAGCTTGATCATGGTGATAGTGTCAAGATGCATACATACATCAGTGCCTCACCTTATATATCTTAAATATATAGAACATTTATTTGTTAGTTTATACCTCAACAAAGCTGAGAAAAAAGAAAAAAAATGAAATTTTACTTCCAATGCACTAAAAATAAGGATAGAATTGCTCTATTCACATTGAAAACATCTATATGGCTGGAGGGTATAATGAAAATCCCTCTAGATTTGGAGGTATAACATTTGGCTCTTGGGGTCCACAACTGTCAATAAACAGTTATTCAATTTTTGATAAGTAGCATAAGTTTCCTGAGCTTTATTTCTTCCCTAGAGATAGGGGATTGATGATGTCTGCCCTACTTAAATGCTTCAGGCTTTAATCATATTAAATGCACATAATACACTAGATGGTGAGTAAACTATTTCAAATATAGTTTTTAATGTTATATAGCATAGTATGGAAGATATTTTGTTCAAACTCCCTTAAGCCTCTCCACACACTGCAATGATTTAGTATTTTATAGAGATGACCAAACTTCCAACAGTGGCCTAAGAATTCCTGTTTAATCTGACCCTTATATCTCTCACCATATCTGTTCCCACTTCCCTCATCTCCACCCTCTGCTGTTCATTGGACATACTCCAGACACTTCCAAAAAATTTTGATTTGCCACTTGCTCTTACTGAAATGCTCCTATCTCAGACATCCCAAAGGCTTCATCGTTCAACCCAGCAAGTGTCTCTCTCCATGTTTTCTTATTATGGAGGTCTACTGTCACCATAGCCTTTTAAATGGTTCCCTTCTTCTTGGCTATCTTGATTCCATTTTTATGCTTATTTTTTCTCCAGAGCAATTATTGTTAACCATCATTTTAATTACTTTACTTGTTATAGTCCTCACACAACTAAAATGCAAATTTTAAAATCATGATTTTTGTTTTCTTTTTAAATTACTGTACTCCCAATGCCTAATTAGTTTCTAGAAACACTGTAGGCACTTAATACAGATATGAGAAAGAATGAATAATACTATAGGTTTTGCAAGTCAATCTCCAGTTGTTAGGTGTAGGGTATCTGTCCATTGTTAATAACTTTGTTCTCTATTGACTATTTCTATTAAAAGGAATGCCCTAAAGCTCAAAACTATGGCCTTAGGACCATTCAGGTCTTCAGGACCTTTTCAGTAGGTCCACAAGGTTCCACATTTTCTAATTGCATTATTTCTGTGAGGCCAGACTTTTTTCATACACTTTAGCCAAAACAGTACAGGTTAAATGGAAAAGTACATATGGGAATACAGGTGTTTTCTTTCAAGCCAGGCATTAAGTACATTTGCAAAAATATAAAATAATACCAATGATATTATCAATTCATTGCTTTTATTTTGTGAAATACAATTATCTTCCACAAAAAATGTTGTAGCCATTAATATGTAAATTTATTATCATTTTTAAATAAATTAAATATTTTAAATTCTTCTCAACTTTAACTTCTAAAAATAATTTATATATTCAGTCTACATAAACAGAAAACTGTAGGATATTCAATAATTGTTTTAGAAATATAAAGGGTCCTGAGACTGAAATATTTGAGACCTGCCGATCTGAAAGGCTACTTCCTGACACTCAGCAAAACCATATAATTTAGGCTGTGATCAGTTCCTTCAGAGAGAAAGCCAGGATGAATCTATATATATCTATATATAACGTATATTTATTATATGTTAATAATATATATGCATCTACATCTATGATATGCATGCTATTTAAAAAATAAACCACGAACTTATTCTACTAAGAAACATTCTCTTAATAAGAATTCTGTGTTTTATGATCTGAAATTGGCTTTGTCATGGAATCTCAAAGACAAACTATGTGAACTTGGTGACTTATAGTACAACAGAATTAGGCAAGATAGCTATATAATGTATAAGTACTTGCAACCTGCCTCCTAATCTCTTCTGGAGGTAACCACTGATAGTCTTGAGCATCAGTCAATTATGAAAAGGTTTACAGGCCTGAACGATAAAGAGTCATATTGTATATAATTATTGGATAAACATCTGTAATGAAAAATATCATACTCACAGTGAAACTCAGCATAAAGAAACTATAATATTCTAAAATAATGTTCTGTCAGGGTAAAATAGGAAGTATATTTAAAATTTGCATGTGACTAGGGAAAAATGAATTTCATTTGCAAGTAGTTTTAATTTACCAGGTAGTAACATTACCCTGTGATAATATTAGTAAACAAAAAAAGTGAGCCATATAAATTAAGTGATATACACAAACACACACATATACATGCATATACATGTATATATGTATGTCAATATATGTGATCTCTCTATATACATATATACATATTCTATCAAGTTTGATTATACATATGTTATTGAAAGCAAAGGAAAGATCAAAGTCACTTATTCTAAGATAAATATACCTTAAAATTACAAAATAATCCTTTGGGCTTCTTGGCTGACTAATCTCAATTTTATCATCAGATAACTTTCTTCAGACTTCCTTCCTCACCATACTCTGGGCCATAGGAGGTTGACTTCCATGATTTGTAACATACCCATATTTTTTACTCCTCCATCATCATATTTGGCTTGGCCAACAGAGGCAACAGTAGAACATTGGAACATTGATTGCCAGGACACACACACACACACACACACACACACACACACACACATACACACAACTGGTTCATTCCTCTACAGGGTCAAACTCCCACAACTGCCACTCTTTCCCACTTACTAGGTCACATTGCTCCTTTGGGAGGATGGGCACAAGGCATGAAGGTGTCCAGCTTGATGGTATGACAGTGCTTTACCAGCCCTGTCAAATTCTGTAATTCTACCTTCCTGTCTTTAACAAGACTTCCATTAAACCTTCATTAGACTTTCTTGAATTAACATTTTGAGTATGTCCCACTGACTGGTACAGTTGTTGTTTCAGAATCTTCCATGCTCCAGTGTGATTTTAAGAGAACATGGGAGGAGGTTTGCCATCTATTATGTTGCTATGTGGTAAATACAACTGTAATGAAGGCTCTCAAGGGTCTAACTTATTCCCACTATAAGGAAGAAGGTTTAGAATTTGTTAGATGATCAACCCTATCATACTATTTTATATTTTCATTTCAATTTTATCTATAATACTGATAGAGCAAAATTTCTGCAGAGTTTTAACTTTTCCTATATTTCAAATTAGACATATGCAATCTTGAAATTATTGTGATCAAATTAGTTATTAAAAATAAATGCTACAACTGCATATAATATTAGAATAACTACTATGTAAGGTATGAATGAAGGAATGGAGATTAAATATGATGATACCTGTAAGACATCCAGAAAAGCACCCAGAATATTGAAAAGCACTCAACAAATATTACGTAATAAAAAATGAATGCCAACTCATTTAGGTGTTTTTACTAAATGGGAGAAATGGCAAGATACATGTCAGTTGAGTACATGTGAAATCTCTAAGAAATTAAAGAAGGTATAGTGTCCAATGAGGTTCAAGTATTGTTTTCAACCAACAACCATTATATTCTAAGTACTATATATATCTTGTCTCATTTGAACCTCTTAAAAACTCTTTAAGGTAGGTTCTATTATTTTTCCAGTTTGTAGGCAAGGACTTAGTCACAGAGAGATTAGGAAATATACTTGAAATCAAATAGTATATGGCTGAGCTGGAAATGTAAAAGTAATTAAATTGGACTTCACAGGTCCCTATTTTAATAAAAATAATATAATTCCATAGAGATAAAGAAATTGACCTTGTGAATAAAAAGTATACTTCTATGATTTACATGAGCAAATTTTACTTTAGTTGAAGCAATTTTCACTAGGATATTTTTTAAAAACATTTCTCTTGCTATTTTCTTTCTTTTTTTTGTGGTATCGGGGATTGAACCCAGGGGCATTCTACCTCCGAGCTATACCCCCAGCCCTATTTTTTATTCTTTATTTTGAAACAGGGTCTCACTCAGTTGAGGAAGACCTCACTTAGTAGCTGAGGCTGGCCGCAAAGCTGCGATCCTCCTGTCTCAGCCTCCCAAGTACTGGGATTACAAGCATGTGCCACTATGTCCAGCTTTATTTTCTTTCATTTTATGAGAATAGAAAAACAATTAGCAGTTTACCTGCCTTACAACCAATAAGGTGAATTCATGACAAAAGAAGTAAGTCCTTCACTGGCATTCCAGGCTCATTCTTTTTTCCACTGTTGTCTGTTGCCTCATCAAATATTAATGAAATGAAGGCGATGTATCTGGTCCTGTGCCTGTGCTAGTGTTATACAGGGAACATCACAAATATTCTTCCTAGTTCTCATAGACATAAATGGGGGGCATAAATAAGTACAAAATAATGATCTTTCTGATTATTATTAGGAAAGACCAGATAATATAAAAATTAATTTTTCAAATCAAGAAAATAAGAGTATTTTTCTGACATGAACCAAAATGTGAAGGAAAAATAGGTCTTATCTGGATAGAATTTGGGTGAGCACAAAGAGATAAGATTCCACCAACAGGATAAACTAAGCAACGGAACACTTGGGGGGAGGAGAAGTTTAGATCTTTCTCAGATGTAAAAAGAAGCCATTATTTATGGAGTGTAAAATTTCTAGATTGTATGGGCCAGATCCTACCTTTATAGAAAGAATGTAAATTATTTTCTCCAGAAGATAAACATTTTAAGTAAGCCTCTTTCAAGTTTCTAATATCAAGGTCATTTTCCGCTTCTGTAAAGTCACTGTATGTCATTCATTTTTCATAGTATCCCATCTGACAAGGAGAACAAACAAACAAAAAATGAGGACAACTGACATAAAGCAATAAGTTTACTTGGTAAACACTCTATGATGGAAATATCTCAACAATTCTTCCATTTGTGGAGAAAGAACTGAGTAACAAATAGAGAATGAGGTGTATTTTATCATGAAATTCTAATACAGACTTATGAAAACTACCATGAATATCCATGAGATGTTTTTCATATGTGACTGTAGTCCTCATAAGAATTTTATAGTATTGGGCCGGGCGTGGTGGCGCACGCTTGTAATCCCAGTACTTTGGGAGGCGGAGACCGGAGGATCCGAGTTCGCGGCCAACCTCAGCGCGCATGCGCGGGCGCGCGTGATTTATCTCTCCTCTCTCTCTCTCTCTCTCTCTCTCTCTCTCTCTCCCTGTCCCTCTCTCTCTCTCTCTCCCTAGTGAGGCCCTCTGCAACTTCGTGAGACCCGGTTTCAAAAATAAAGCCTAAAAAAATAGGGCCGGGGGCGTAGCGCGGAGGTAGAACGCCCCTGTGTTCAATCCCCGGTACCGCAAAAAAAAAAAAAAAAAAGAATTTTATAGTATTGGCACTTTCACCCAACTTTTATAAATAAGGAAATCTCAGAAATCACATGACTTGCCCAAATCTCACAACATCCTTGCTCTTTCCACTATATCTGTCTGATAAGATAAGAAATCTATACTTTAAAGCAAAGTTCAGTGATAAATTTGGAAAGATCCAAAGAACAGAGTTGTATATTAAAGACATAAAATAAATGAAAATATATCAAATATAAGTTAAATTGTTATTTCATTGGAATTTTTAAAATAATGTTAAGATTTATTGTTTAATGTAGATTTTTTATGAAAATAGGTGAATGTATTTGTCTACAATGGTCTTGTGGGGCAGGAGTCAGTGAGGTTTATGAAAGGGAGGATAGGATCGAATCCTCATAGAGTTTTAGTCTCAGAGAATGAATGATCCTTAATAATTTATTCTATATAGATATGACCACCTGCTGCTTTGTGAGGATATTCTTGAAGTGCTGAAGTTAGACTCAGTTTAATTGTTTGTACTATATTGTTATTTTTAAGTGCTACACAGGCATTATTTAAGTATAATACTACTGAAAACCTAAGAACAAACCTTATTATTTTGATTGTATAAGTGGAGAATCTGCAGTTTACTAAAATGTTACAACTTATTTACTATTTTGATTTAAATAGCAACTGGAAAAAATATTTTATGGTACAATCTGCATTTAGAATCAATTAAGAATATGTATATATGGTCATTCCCTACCAGGAGATGTGCTGAAAAATTTACATTAATTACCTCCATAAATCTACCACTGCTGGAGAGGAATGATAATAGTGATGATGATGATGATAATGATATTGATGAAGGTGATGATAAGAATGTGAGGAGGAAGAAATGATGAACATGATAGTATCCATTATATGGAAAAGGAATTTTAGCAAATATCTCCACTCAACACATCCTACATGATGAACATAATAAAATAAAGCTTTAAGGATCACTTTCAGATTCAGAAGTCCCAGAATATTACCTCAGAAAGTGGTAAATTTACCACTGTTTGGCATATTTTCTTGCCTCACTCTGTTGACCAATCCAAGAGTGTAAGGGAATGTTATCTTTGAGGTTTAAAAGACAGTTCCAAGTAACAGGGCTATGAGACCTTATTATTATGCATCTGCCCCAATTAGTCCAATAGCCTCCATTCTAAGAAAAACTATTGCTTTGGCAGGTCATTTATTTCATTACTCAAGCTCACTTATTCCAGCTGTGATCATATGTTAACAGCGATATGTGTAAATGAAAATCAGAGAGTCCTAAATACCATAATATATGTATTGGATTGAAATCCAACACTTTAGAGATTTCATGGGAAATTAATTCTTGTTTAGAAATATTTTAATGACCTTGGCACTGAAATGCTCTTAGATGGACAATTTAGGCAAGAGCTGGTGACATTAAATGAGAGTAAAAAATTAGTTGAACACTGGAAATGAGAAAATATAACTTTATAAATGGAATTTAAAGTTTTTAGGTTGTTAAATCAAAGTGTATTATAGGATGTCACTGAAGACATCCTGTGTTATTTTAACTTTTATGTGATATTTATTTTCATTTAATCCAATCAGACTGTGTTTATCTCTACCTCTTTCCTGTTGTTTGTTTAGAACATTTAATAGCACAATCTCACTCTTTCATATTTCTGTCTTTTCTAAAAAGCAGTGCAAATAGTACATTTGTCCCCTTCCATTAGTCTATTGTTTTCACTTTGTTACTCATGCTTTAAAAAAGGTATTTATAAACAGGAGAAGAAAAGCAACACAAACTTGAAGTAAACAATGAAAAGTCTGAGACGCAACGGAATCAAAGCCAGAAGACAAAACAGAGGAAAGTAAAAAGCTCCAAGTGCCTTACCTAAGGGACGGCAGTGGCACCATCTTGGCCAGACCGCGCCAGCCGCTACTGGCATTGCGGCTTCCACACGCCCTGGCAGAGAAGCCAGAGACCTGCTGTGAGTTCAGCAGCTGCAGATCAGCAGAGACGAAAGCAAGCAGTGGCTTCTTCACACTCAAGACACCAAACAGCAGTGGCGACAGCAGCTGCAGTGGTGCCATCTTGGCAGGACTTTGCCGGCGGCTACCAGCATTGTGGTTTCCACACAAGACCAACAGAGACACCAGCGAGCTGCTGTGCATCCAGCAACTGCAGAATAGCAGCAGTGACAGCGAGCAGTGACTTGCTCCACACGTGACACAGACCCGAACTGCCGCGATGGCAGAAGCATCAGCGGCGCCATCTTTGTCAGACCGCAACAGTGGCTACCGGCATTGTGGCTTCTGCAGGCCACAAACAAGGAAGCCAGGGAGCTCTTCTAAAGCCAACAACTGCAGAGCATCAGCGACAAAAGCGAGCAGCAGTTTGATCCACACTTGGCAGAGTCCCCAGGGCCCGGAGGCCTGACCAGAACCTGCAGCAGCGGCTGAGCCTCCCCACCAGAGATTAAGAGCAGCGCTCAACGAGACCATAAGTCAACGAGCAGCCCCAGGGGGAGACCACCCGGTGCGGCCACAGGGACTCGCGGCGTCTGAGACAGTGCAGATTGCCCTGGTGGAGGCGGGAGTAAGTTCTGCTGTGAGACGCAGTAGACACGTGGATAAGCAGACAGTCCCTGGCAATATTTGGGTGGGACAGACTTGCAACCCATGGGTCGCAGAGCCCTTATAGAGTCCCTGGGGATAACCACAGGACATACAGCTGTGGTACCTGGGGAAAATCGGACCAAACAAGCCCTCTCTGTGGAAAACGTGGAGTTCTGTGTTTGCACAGAATCGGGGCAAAGCGACAACCGCTGCTTCTGTAGGCAAAGAGAGACACAAGCCCGGGGCCCCCTGCTGGTGACACCTGCCATAGATGTAGACAGAGAGAGACATAGGAACAGCCCAAGTGGAGACCATGGAGACCCACGCTTGCAGTGAGGGGGCAATAGTGGCACTGGTCGCCTGCACAGGTAGTGAGAGGCACCAGGCAAGGGTCCCAATCACTGAAAAAGACCAAGAATTGGGTCTGCAAATGGACATTATACTGAGCAAGTGAGAATAGCCATTCAGTAAAGGCTATTCACCTTTAAGGCTCACCTAGTAGCAACTATCTACCTCCAGGATAAGAAACTATAAAGGGAGAGGGATTAGACATAGGATACCTACAGAGTGAGAGAGAGAGAGAGCTACCAAAAGCAAGAAAGGTATAAACATAAGAAACCTGAAATCATGAAAAGGAAGAATAGCAAAGAAACAATGAGCCCCCACAATCCCACAACAAGAGAACCCATCAACTCAGAAGTGCAAAGATTGCCAGAAGGACAATTCAGAACTTCAATAGAGGAAATGGTACAGGATTTCTGAAAAGAATTCAGAGAGAGCCTGAAAGCAATGAAGGATCAAATAAGTAAAGATTCTGACACCCTGAACAGGAATAAAAAAGAAGCTCTGAAGGAAGTGAAGGATGCAATAATTGAAATGAAGGCATCAATAGAGACCATCAACAATAGACTAGACCACATAGAAAACAGAATCTTAGAAGATGACCTCTCGAAAAATGAACACATAGTACATATAGTATATAAATTAGAAAAAACAATTCAACAGCATGAATTGGACATTGAAGAGATCTCAGCCAGTCTGAAAAGAGAAAACCTAAGAATAATAGGTATAGAAGAGGGATTAGAAGCTGAAACTAAAGGAATCAATAATCTATTCAGAGAAGTAATATTAGAAAATTTTCCAAACATAGAAAGAAAGGTCGATACACAGGTACAAGAAACATATAGAACCCCCAATAGACAGGATCAGAGAAGAGGTTCACCATGCCACATAATAATCAAACTGACTAATGTAGAGGCCAAGGAGAGAATCTTAAAGGCAGTGAGAGTAAAAGAGAAAGTAACATTCAGAGGCAAACCAATAAGAATCACTCCCAACCTTCCAAACCAAGTCATGAAACCAGGAAGGCCTGGAGCGACATATTCCAAACTCTGAAAGAAAACAACTTCCAGCCAAGATTTGTCTACCCAGCAAAGATTTCTATCAAATTTGATGGAGAAATAAGAACCTTCCATGACAAGCTGAAGCTGAAAGACTTTATGTCTTCCAAACCAGCACTAGAGAAAATGCACAAAGAGATTAATTACAAAGAAATAATAAGGAAATGCCAGAACCAGAGAAACAGTGATTTCTATCAAACAAACAACTAGGTAAAGAACAAACACTACCTCAAACAGAAATTAAATCTCAAAATATTAGGAATGAAAACCCATCTCTCAATAATCACGCTGAATATAAATGGCCTCAACTCCCCAATCAAAAGACATAAGGTGGCAAAATGGATTAAAAATCACAATCCATCTATATGCTGCCTGCAAGAAACACCTTACAAGTAAAGATACCCACAAACTAAAGGTGAAGGGGTGGAGCAAGTTAATACATGCTAATGGAACTCGAAAATAAGCAGGAGTAGCAATTATGATATCAGACAAATTAGACTTCAAACCTAAACTTATCAGAAGAGACAAAGAAGGTCATTTCTTACTGAGAAAAGGAACAATTCAGCAAGAGGATATAACAATAGCCAACATTTATGCCCCAAACATAGGTGCAACCTCTTTCATAAAAGAAACTCTTCGTGACATTAAATCACACATAGATCCCAATACAATAATATTGGGAGACTTCAACACACCTCTCACACCACTAGATCGATCTTTCAAGACAAAAGGTCAGTAATGATGCCTCAGACCTAAGGAACACCATAAACCAAATGGACTTAGTAGACACATACAGAATATTCCACCCAACTACAGCTGAATTCACATTTTTTTCAGCTGCTCGTGGAACTTTCTCTAAAATAGACCATACCCTAGGCCACAAAGTAAGTACTAGCAAGTTCAAAAAATGTGACATATGCCAGGCATGGTGGCTTATAATCCCAGTACTTTGGGAGGCAGAGACCGGAGGATCCGGGTTCACGGCCAGCCTCAGCTCTCTCTCTCTCTCTCTCCCTGTCTCTCTCTCTCTCTCTCT
>PVJS01012538.1:0-43665 GCA_004027185.1 Glis glis
AGGGAGAGAGAGAGAGAGAGAGAGAGAGACAGGGAGAGAGAGAGATAGAGAGAGCGTGTGCGCACGAGCTGAAGCTGGCCGCGAACCTGGATCCTCCGGTCTCCGCCTCCCAAAGTACTGGGATTACAAGAGTGCACCACCATGCCCGGCCTCAGTCTCCACATATTTATGAGATATCTCTGTGTCGTCTTACAGTTGATTTATAGTTTCATTCCATTATGGTCTGAAAATATGCAGGGGATTATGTCACATTTCTTGAATTTGCTTGTACTTGCATTGTGGCCTGGGATATGGTCTATTTTAGAGAAGGTTCCATGAGCAGCTGAAAAACATGTGAATTCAGCTGTAGTTGTGTGGAATATTCTGTATGTGTCTAGTAGGTCTATTTGGCCTATGGTGTTCCTTAGGTCTGAGGCATCTTTACTGACATTTTGTCTTGAAGATCGATCCAGGGGTGTGAGAGGAGTGTTGAAGTCTCCCAATATTATTGTATTAGGATCTATGTGTGGCTTAATGTCATGAAGAATTTGTTTTATGAAAGTGGTCATACCTATATTTGGGGCATTAATATTGAGTATCATTATATCCTCTTGCTGGATTGTTGCTTTTACCAGTAAAAAGTGACCTTCTTTGTCTCTTCTGATAAGGTTAGGCTTGAAGGCTAATTTGTCTGATATCATAGTTGCTACTCCTGCTTGTCTTTGTGTTCCACTAGCATGGATTACCTTGCTACAGCCTTTTACTTTTTGTTTGTGAGTGTCTTTACTTATAAGATGTGTTTCTTGTAAGCAGCATATAGATGGATTAATTTTTGATCCATTTTGCCACCTTATGTCTTTTAATTGGGGAATTGAGTCCATTTATATTCAGCATGGTTATTGAGAGATGATTCTTAATTCCTAATATTTTGAGTTTTAACTTCTGTTTGAAGTAGTTTTTTTTTCTTTTCTTAGTTGGCTGTTTGATGGAAAGTATTATTTCTTTGGTTCTGGCATTTATTTATTATCTCTTCTTTATAGTTAATCTCTTTAAGTATTTTCTCTAATGCTGGTTTGACAGACATATATTCTTTCAGCTTCTGTCTGTCATGGAAGGTTTTTATTTCCCCATCAAACTTGATAGATACCTTTGCTGGGTAGGTAAATCTTGGTTGGAAGTTGTTTTCTTTCAGAGTTTTGAGTATGTCACTGCAGGCCCTCCTGGCTTTCATGACATGGTTTAGAAGGTCAGGAGTGATTCTTATTGGTTTGCCTCTGAATGTTAGTTGGTTTTTTACTCTCGTTGATTTTAAGATTCTCTCCTTGGCCTCTACATTAGTCAATTTGACTATTATGTGATGTGGTGACCCTCTTCTCTGATCTTTTCTATTGAGGGTTCTATATGTTTCTTGTACCTGAGTGTAGACCTCCCTTTCTATGTTTGGGCAATTTTCTAATATTACTTCTCTGAGAAGATTATTGATTCCTTTGGTTTCAGCTTCTATTCCCTCTTCTACGCCTACTATTCTTAGGTTTGCTCTTTTCAAATTGGCCGAGATCTCTTAAATGTCCAATTCATGCTGTCCAATTGTTTATTCTATATTATATATGATGCGCTCACTTTTGGAGTGATTGTCTTCTAAGAATGAGATTCTGTTTTCCATGTTGTCTAGACTACTGTTAATGGTTTGTATTGATGCCTTCATTTCAATTATTGCATCCTTCACTTCCTTCAGAGCCTCTATTTGATTCCTATTTTAAGTGTCAGATTCTTTGCTTATTTGATCCTTCATTTCTTTCATGCTCTCTCTGAATTCTTTCTGGAAACCCTGTATCATTTCTACTACTATAATTCTGAATTGTCCTTCTGGCAATCCCCGCATTTCTGTGCTGATGGGTTCTATTATTGTGGAGTTGTGGGAGCTCATTGTTTCTTTGTTGTTCCTCTTTCCCATGATTTCAATTTCTTAGGAAATTCTATTTTTAATATTTCATCTTTTTTGTTTCATACAGTTTATGTATCAATGTTAATAAATCCCAACTTAAAGTATTTTAAGATTTAAGTAGTCAATTATTTGCTTACATGCATAGATAAAGTTTTCTTTGTGTTCTTTCTAATAAGTTGATTGAGATATACATATTGATACTTTTCAGTGTTAAAAGAAAACTTTAGTCAATATTAATTTTTCAGGTTTCATGAGCAAAGAGTAATTCATGAATCAGGCAGCACTCAAAACCAAAGAGGTTTACAGAACTCTACTTTAGCACTGTGAGAACTAGCTTCTAAAGGTTAAACTCAGAAATAAGGTAAAGAAATCACTTGATTGGTTATAGTTACCCATCTGCCTTACTTGGGTATTGTCTGTGGGAAGTCCTTAATTATATAGCCAATTGGCTCATTTTCTGCATTGTGTATTTTCCCCAGGTCAAATTCAGCATGATCAAAGGATTAACTTTGTTAATTTCCCTTCTCTTAAACTGGCTACTGTGGTCTTTGCCCTCTGTATTCAAATTTTGTTCAGTCCTATTAACTTGAGAATTTGGGCTAATATAACTTGATTTGAATCCCATGGCAAAGGTAATAGTATGTGTTTGGTTATTTATTTCATTATATAACATTGTAAAATCCATTTTGTAAAAGACTATATTGCCCATGCTGGCTTGAAGAAGTGATAGTGCTTGCTCACTCTCTTTCTCTCTCTCTCTCCCTTCTTTGAAATTAGTGTTACTGGGACTATTTTCTGGATATTTTTTTCAGTGGAGTCATGTTTGGTGTAGAGAAAAGCTATTGATTTTTGTAAGTTGACTCTGTTTCTGGTTACTTTGTCCAACTTATCGGCTTTAGAAGTATCCTGGTGAGGTTTTAGAAGATAGGATCATGTCATGTACAAACAGATAATTTAACTTCTTTTTTTCCTATTTGTATACCTTTAATTTCCTTCTCTTGCCTATCTGTTCTAGTTAAGATTCCAAGTACAACATTAAATAGTAGTGATGATGGTGAGCATGCTTAATTTGTTCCTAATTTTAGAGGAATCACGTCCATTTTCCCCCCATTCTGCATGGTGTTAACTTTTGGTTTATCATGTATTGCCTTTATTATGCCTTTTG
The DNA here is from genome assembly GCA_004027185.1 of Glis glis. Classification (NCBI taxonomy): domain Eukaryota; kingdom Metazoa; phylum Chordata; class Mammalia; order Rodentia; family Gliridae; genus Glis; species Glis glis. Next base: position 3,090 of record PVJS01012538.1, read on the forward strand.
TTGGCAGCATAATTCACAATATCAAATATATGGAACCACCCTATGTAGCCATCAACAGATGAATGGATAAAGAAAATGGGGTATAAACATACAATGGAATTATACTCAGCCATAAAGAAAAAAATTATATCATTTACATAATAATGGATGGAACTAGAGAATATTATGCTAAGTGATATCAGCCAGTCTCAGAATATCAAGGGTTGTATGTTTTCTCTCATATGTGGAAGCTAGAGAGAAAAATTGGAAACAAAGTGGACTTTAGATAAATGAGGAGAAAGACCAGTAGAATAGTGGAAGGGTATTGTGGAAGGGAGATGGGTAAAGAGAAAGAAAGATTGAGGAAGCAAAACTTCCAATAATGTTATATCCTTATATAAATGTATTGCTACAAATCTCACTAACATGTATGGGGAAAGAGGAGGGGGAGCGGGATGGAAAGTGGAGAGAAACACCTCATATGCTATGTGCATGTCTCATTATGATGTATAATCACAATCCAGTAATGGACTGCCTTCATATGGTCTTTCATACGGATGGCCTTCACTGGGAGGCCCATGTGTCAATGGTCATAGAGCAACCTCTGGAAGTTAAGAAATGCCTCTAACCAATAGCTAATGAGAAATTGTAGACTTCAATTCTGCAAGTGCAAGGAACATAATTCCAACAGCACAGGTGGATTCTTTCCGTAGTAAAGCCCTGGCTGTGACAGCAGTTCTGGATCACACCATGACTACAACTTGTGAGGCCCTAAGCAGAGGACCATCTCTGATAATATCCAGGTTATTAGCTCATGAAAACTGTGACAACAAATGTGTTTGTGCATGTGTAAGCATATGTGTGCTTTATACTGAAAAATATTGTGGTAATTTTTTATGTAGATACCTTGATTTCTAGATTCCTACAGATTATTTCACATATTATGTAAATAGTGAGTATATTAAAAGTGTTTTTAGTATAGGCTTCCCAGAAATTACTCAAATCAAAAACATTTTTCAGCCAGGACTGGTGGTGCATGCTTGTAATCCCAGTACTTGGGAGGCTGAGACAGGATGATCGCAGGTTCGTGGCCAGCCTCAGCTACTTAGTGAGGCCCTCCACAATTTATTGAGACCCTGTTTGAAAATAAAGAATAAAAAATAGGGCTGGGGGTATAGTCTGGAGCTAGAATGCCCCTGGTTTCAATCCCCAATACCACACACACACACAAAAAAAAAACATTTTTCCACTGACTAGATATTTTAAATTCTACTTATTTTTAAAAAGATTTACTTTTTTTTAAATTAATCTCTGCTTAAAAATACCAGCCTGGGCATGGTGGTGCACGCTTGTAATTCCAGTACTTTGGGAGGCAGAGACTAGAGGATCTGGGTTCGCAGACAGCCTCAGCTCTCTCTCTCTCTATCTCTCTCTCTCTCTCTACTTAGTGAGGCCCTCCGCAACTTCGTGAGACCCGGTTTCAAAATAAGTATAAAAAATTGGGCCGGGGGTGTAGCTCGGAGGTAAAACGCCCCTGGGTTCAATCCCTGGTACCACACACACACACAAAAAATACCAGAAGTCACTATAACAACTATTTTTACCAATCAACATTATCTCCTATCAATATATCAACACTTGCAATCTAGACATGGTTTTTCACATAGGATCACATGGGGGCATACATTTGCATGTGTGTGTGTGTGTGAGTGTGTGTGTGTGTGTGTGTGTGTAAGTCTGCATGATTTAGTGTAATAATTTTGATCAATTATTCTCATTGTCTACCATAGCTTTACATATAAATAAGTACTAATAAAATGTTGAATTAATGCTAATTGAATAAATTTGAGGCTTAAGATATTTCCAAACATGTCATCTCAGAAAAAGTGTAGAGAAATTAAGACTCCAATTTAAGCAAAACATAGCACACTTTCTTTTATTTTCTCCAAGGCTGGGGTTTGAACATAGGTACTCATGAAAGATAAGCACATTTTCTACCATTGAGGTACATCACTTTCTTGTTTCTTGGTAACCATTATTTTTGAAATACAAACAAACAAAAATAATCCATGATTGGATAACTATAAAAACTATCAGCAATGTGAAAATGACAATCAGAAATACAAATTGCAAATATTTCATTGGAACTAAAATTTTTTGAAAATAATGTAATTGTTTATAATTTTCCTAATTGATGTTCTTTTGAAGCAAGAATATTGAAAGGAGTCAAACAAACTTGGAAGACAGATACTGACTTCAATACATACTATAAAGCTACATTATTAAAAGTGTGTGGTACTGGTGAAAGAAACATATAGATAAATGGTATACAGTGAGAGCACAGAAAAAGATACACAAAAGTATAGTTGAATGATGTTTGAATAAGATCTAAAAGCAATACAATTTAGCAAAGATGAGCAGAAGTAGTCTTTTTACCAAATGGTGTTGTATGAACCAGATTCCTACACATTAAAAAAAGTATTGAATCTAGATGCACCTGAACAGTTCACAAAAATTAACTCAAATGCATCATAAACCTAAATGTAAATGTATTATTTAATGTCCATGTATTTAATATTATCCCTCTGTATCTTCTTCCTGTTACTTCTAAAACTTTTATTCAGCCATCAAGAACAAAATTATATCACTTGCAGGAAAATGTATAGAATTGGAGGCTCTTATGCTGAGTTCAGTCAGTCTCAGAAAGTCAAGTGTAGTATGTGTTCTTTCATTTGTGGAAGCCTGAGACAAAAATACAGAATGGAAGGGACTTTAAATAATGCAGAGAGAGATCTCTAGGAAAGAGGGAGGACTGAAAGAGAAAACAGTTCATATAATACTATGGCAATATGTGAAGCTATTACTACCAATCTTTTTGACTTATATGAGGAGGAAGGAGGGGGCAGGGTGGGATGTGGAGGGAAATATACCAAGTGCTGTGTGCATATATGATTTTAACACATTGAACCCCACAATGATGTATCATTACAATGCACTGATAAAATAATTTTAAAAATTGACCAAAGACCCTAACACAAATTTCAAAACAGAAGGTATAAGCATGGCAAATAAGCATATGAAAGATGTTTCACATGGTAAGGTCATTAGTAAAATGAAAATTAAAAGACCAAGCAGACACCGATACATACCTAAAATAAAAGTGAGATCCAGAACACTGAGACACCAAAGGCTGATGAGATGTGCAGCAAAGGAACCTCTTCATTTACTGTGGGATGCAAAATTGTACAGCTTCTCTGGAAGAACATTTAGCACTTTTTCACAAAACTTAACATACTCCTACCATAGAATCTACCAATCATGCTCCTTATTTGCCTAAAGTAACTGACAACTTTTGTCTACAAACAAATCTGCACATGAATGTTTATAGTGTACTTGTCAATAATCATCAGAACTTGGAATCAATCAAGCAGCCCTTTAGCAAGTGAAAGGGTAAATAGAAAGGATAAAATGTAGTACACCCAGAAAATAAATGCTGTTCAGCAATAAGAAGAAACGAGGCGCCCATGCCTGGCCTTGCATGTCAAGCGCAACGCCGCCATGATCCCCAACCAGCCCCACACATTGCAGTGACCAAGGATGATGGCAAGGTCAAGTGAAGACGCTTGGGGATGCTCGCTGGCATGCCCTGACACCAGCACCACCCCTCCTTGGGACTCAGGTCCCCATGGCCGGGACAGGAGGGCCTGAACAAACTGATCTAGAAAACTCACTCTCCTTCTTACATGTGCAAACTGCACAATTAACCAGTATTTTCTACTGGTCACACATCATCAGGGGGAAATGTATAATTTGAAAAAGCCAAGCTAAAGATTTAAAATAAAAGCAGTAGCCCTGGTTAAAAATTATGACAATGTCAGAGAGAGGAAGATGGTGGAATAGGGAGAAGAGGTGTATTGCCTGCACTCCGAATCGGAGCTTGGAGGGTGGGAAGACTGCTTCCTAACAAGAAAACAAGGGCAGCTAAGACTCAACAAAACAATGGGAGCCAAAGTGCAGCAGAATGTGAGGCAGTGGAAAGAGCAGAGGGCGGAAGGGAATTCAAAGCATTTCATTTGGTAAACTGAGAGCAGAGACAAAGGTGCCATCTAGTCTGAGCCATGCCAGCACCGCAGCTCCCAGAATCCCCCAGCAAAGAAACAGCTGATTCTTGTGAAACCAGCGATTATAGTCCACCATCGAAAGCAGTTGACATCGGACTATGATGAAATCCACGTCGAACCAGATCCACAGAACTCGGGTGAGTGAGATAAAAAGAGGAAGCGTGTTGCTGGCACTCCAAAACTCAGAACAAGGCTGGCAGGAAGACTGCCTCTTAACAAGAAAAGTAGGTAGGGGAGGAGGGCTGCAGGGCTGGGGCATTAGCTGCATCCCGGCTCAGAACCTGTGAAGAGGATGAGAAGGAAGGTGCTACTGTGGCCCGGCCACAGAGCTCTGGGTGCTGGTTGCTGCTGAGCCAGGCACGGAGACAGCTCACCGCTCCCCAGCACCCTCTCATGCCCACACCCTCGCACCCAGAGGTCTTTCAACCATTTTTAAAAAATATATTTGGGCAGGGCCCATGTGACCACCAGGCCCACAGCCTGAGAAATGTGTGCAGATGCACTGGGGCCCAGTGATTGGCCCCACACCGGGGCACCCCTGGCTCCAGCAGATGGTAATTGCTACTAGCCCGTGCTCCTGTGGGAAGAGGTATCCTGGCTCCAGGAAGCAGATGAAGGAGATGTTGGTCAAGGACATGGAGTATTCTCAGGGCGTCAAGGCTGCCGAGGTCCTCTCAAGCCATGGAGCTCAGGGTCCAGTTGGCACTGAAGGAGCAGGAGCTATCCAGAGCAAAAGAGGCCTTACAGGGGAGAACTGAGATGATGGGAAAGAGAGAGGCAGCATGTCGCTGGCGCTCTGAGAGTCAGAGCCCAGATGGCGGGAAGACTGCTTCTTGACAAGAAAAGCAGAACAGCCAAAACTCAACAAAATAATGAGAGCCAAAGTGCAGAGGATTGTGAGTCAGTGGAAGGAGCAGAGGGAGGTAGGGAGCTCAAAGCATCTCACCTAGTAAGCTGAGAACTGAGACAAAGGTGCCATCTTGGCTGAGCCACCCCAGCACCGCGGCCCCCAGAATCCTCCAGCAAAGAAATAGCTGATTCTTGTGAAACCAAAGATTATAGTACATCATCAAAAGCAGTTGACATTTGACCATGATGGAGCCCAAATTGAACAAATCCACACCTACAATGGCTGCGACTGCAAAGGGTGGGACATGAACCTCAGCCCTTGCAAAGAAAGTGACATGGAGAGACATGGATGAGGCAGCCAGGCATAGGAGTACCCCAACACTTAGAAAAAAGAGCAGGTAAAGCATGCCCCCCCTGGAGTAGCCTAGCACTGGCACAGAATACCACAGCACTGAAGACCTGGATGAACACAGCATGGCCCCCTCTGGAATAGCTCAGCAACAAAACTGCAGGGCCACACCTGCAAAGAGACAGCAGATCCTTGTGAAACCAGCGACTATAGACTACCATTGAAACAGATCAACTCCAGAACACGATGAAGCCCAAATCAATCTAGACATGCACCTACAACGTCGATGGTTTCAAGCGGTGGGCCATGAGCCTCTGCCCCTGAAAGAAGTGCAATGAGGAGAGACAAAGAAGAGGTGGCCATACACAGGAGCAGCCCAATTCTGAGAACAGGAGCCAATAAGCCACATCCCCCATGAGCAGCCCAACACTATCCTGGAACACCCTAGAACTGAGGACATATGTAGATGAGATATGGCCCCCTCCCCAGAGGTCCAGCACAGAGAACACAGGTGGGTCAGCCCCCAGTCCCGCCCCCAGAGACCCCATCCCACACTGCAGATGCGGAGCAAGCAAAACTTTGGCACCACCCCCGGAGGCCCCCACAGCACTGGGACAAGGGGCAGGTGTGCCCTCGGTTCTGTCCCTGGAGAACACCAGCATTGGGGACACGGGGCGGGTGAGCCCTTGGCCCCGCCCCCAGGAAACACCTCTCCCTGCGCAGGGAATGCAGGGCAGATGAGACCTTGGCCCCGCCCCTGGAGACCCCAAGTGCTGGCTGGGGATGCATGGCAGAGGAGCCTTTGGCCCCACCCAAGGAGAACCCCTCCCCCCAGTGCTGGGATGCAGCAAGGGTCAGACCTCGACCCTGCCCCCAGAGAACCCCTCCCCTGGTACTGGGAATACGGGGCGGGTAGCCCTCGGCCCCGCCCCCGGAGAACCCTAGCTCTAGGGACATGGGGCGGGTGAGCCCTCAGCTCCACCCCCAGAGAACCCCTCCCACTGGTGCTGTCAACGTGGGGTGAGTGAGCCCTTGGTCCCGCCCCTGGAGAACCCCTCCTCCTGGCCCTGAGGATGCGGGGCAGGTGAGCCCTCGGGCCCGCTCCCGAAGACTCCCTGACGATGGGGATGTGGGGTGGGCAAGCCCTTGGCCCCACCCCCGGAGAACCACTACCACCCGCACTGAGGACACGGGTGGGTGAGCCTTGGCCCGCCCCTGGAGACAACCTCCCAGCACTGGGGATGCGGGGCAGGTGAATTCTCAGGCTGTATCCCAAGGGAACCGCTCACCCAGGAGCTGGAGACGTGGGGCGGTTGAGCCCTTGGCACCGCTCCCAGAGAACCCCGCCCCCAAGCACTGGGGATGCAGGGCAAGTGAACCCTCTGCCCTGCCCCTAGAGAACCTCTCCCCCTGGCACTGAGGACATGGGGCAGGTGAGCCCTTTGCCCCACACCTGGGGACCCCCGCAAGGAGGGAGAGCCCTGGGACCCACCCCCAAAGACCCCTGGCGCTGGGAACATGGGGCAGGTGAGCCCTTGGCCCTGTCCCCGGAGACCCCCCGCCGGTGCTGGCTACTCGGGGCAGGAAAGCCCTGGGCCCCGCCCCCAGAGACCCCCCAGCGCTGGGGACGCAAGGTGGGTGAGCTCTTGGCCCCGTCCCCGGAGACCCCCAGTACTGGTGACGCAGGTTGGTTGAGCTCTCGGTCCCGCCCATGGAGAACTCCTCACCCTGGCACTGGGGAGGCGGGAAGATGGAGTCCCCAGCCCCTCCCATGAAGACACCCCCCTGGCATTGGGGATGCCGGGTGGGTGAGCCCTTGGCCCCCACCTCCAGGGAACCCCTCACCTCAGCACTGGGGATGCAGGGCAGGTGAGCCCTCGGCCCTGCCCCTGGAGTTCCCTTCCCCGTCACTGGGGACATAGGGCGGGTGGGCCCTTGGCTCCACACCTGGAGAACCCCCGGTGCTGGAGACGCAGGGTTCGCTCGCCCTGGGCCCTGCCCCCAAAGACCCCCTGGCACTGGGGATGCAGGGCAGGTGAGCCCCTGGCCCCGCACCTGGCGACCCCCCTCTGGTGCTGGGGACGCCGGGTGGGAGAGCCCTGGGCCCTGCCCCCGGAGATACCCCGGTGCTGGGGATGCAGGGCCGGTGAGCCCTTGCCCCTCACCTGGAGATCCCCAGCGCTGGGGATGCAGGGCGAGAGAACCCTTGGCCCTGCCCCTGGAGAACCCCTCTCCCCGGCCCTGGAGACATGGGGCAAGTGAGCCCTTGGCCCTGCCCCCGGAGAACCCCTCTCCCCTGCCCTGGAGATGTAGGGCAAGTGAGCCTTCATCCCCGCCCCCAGAGATCCACTCACCCCGGCAATAGGGTAGTGGGGAGGGGGAGCCCCTTGCCCCCCCATAGTACCGCAGTGCTGAGGTCAGGGCACAATGAGCCACAACCCTGCACAGGAGGGACCAAAGACAAAGAGAAAACATCAGATGAGTGAAGAAGGTGAAGTAACTGGGGAAAATGGGAGGGAAGGAGAGGGAATCAAACTGGAGCATAGGATAGATGTACACAAAGATATCAAAGTCAACTACTGTCCTGAAAACGGGAAGGAGGGAGGGGGAGACAGGGGGGTGGGAATTGGGGAAGGCTAATTGACCGATGAGTGCATGTATACTTCAACCACCCTGAAATCCTTCAAGATGTATGTTTGCAATGCACTAATAAAAAAATTTAAATATATATATATATATATATATATATATATATATATGAATACAAGCAATAATAAATGCTGGTGAGGATGTGGGGAAAAAGGGACTCTTAAAAAAAGAAGAAATGAGCAATCAGGTCATATAAAGACATGACATGGAAAAATATACCTTAAATTACATAATAGAGTGAAATAATACAATATTAAAATACTACATTTTATATGATTCCCACACTATAACATTCTGAAAAAGGGGAAACTATGGAGATAGCAAAAAGATTAGTAGTTTCCAGCCAGCCGTGGTGGTACAGGCCTCAAAATCCCAGCACTTGGGAGATTGAGACAGAAGGATCACAGGTTTGAGGGCCAGTCTCAATTACTTAGTGAGATTGTATTTCAAATCTTTTTTTTTTCTTTTCAGAATTAGCATGTCCTAGTGATTGATGGAGTTGATCACATTCTTTCTTGGGTCTTTTAACTCTGAATTCAGGATAGAAAAGTCAATTTGAAAAAAAGGAGTAAGAGGGACTGTTACAGAGTCTGAAGAAGTAGAGATAAAAGAGTAAAGAACAGAGGCCAACATACAGAGCGTGAGCTGTAATCTGCTAGTGCAGGGCTTCACTAAAGATGGCAGCTACTGAACTAGAGAGAAATACACACTTCATTTAAATGGATATGAAGTGACCCATCCCAAGTCTTCTGTTGGCTATGAGAGTCCTGGTTGTGTTTTGAATATTAATGAACAAGGGACTAGCTCTCAGTGAGGCCTGATGAAATTATTTCTGTATGTTGCCTCACACTGTGTGCCTCCCACTGTCCAAGTGTAAAGAACCTAGCCAACTCAAGAACAGGGGATCGAGATGGAAGGTGCACACTTAGATGGAAACAAGAGTCTGCTGGGTTTGCTTCAAGTCGCCCTCTGATACCTTCTAAGGCCTTTGTGTCCCTCAGATTTCCCATCTAGAATACACATGTGTTCACCTGTCAGGGGATGATTGACCAGCTAGAGTAAAAGAACACAAGGAACTCTTTAAAATGACCTCATTCCCTCTGGCTCCCAGGGGAATGCACTTCTGTGGTGCGGACTTGGCCTTGGAATAATGTTGATATTACAAAGTCATACTAAACACAGAGGTGGTCTTGCACATTTCCTGCAGCATTTACTGTCTCTTGTGGCTACCTAATGATTAAAATATAATGCTTCTTGGCTCAGCCCCTCCTTCTCTTTTGAGATATATGAAGAATTGGTTTATCTAGTTTGTTCTCTGCTATATGTTAAAAAGCCTGCCCCTGTGGGGGGAGTTTACAATTGTACAGAAACTGTCACCAGCTGGGTGGGGAAGTTTTCCTCATCAGATATGAAATACTTGAAACCCATATAACTTCATATTGAAAGTCTGTTTTCCTATTTTGACCAATAATATTGATAAATCACTAATAAAAACAGGTGAAATGTCAATTTTTCTTTTACATCAATTCTACTTACTGCTATTGGATCCTGATTCTTCTTTCTTTATATGAACGTACCTAACTGTAAAGCAACTATTGATCATGAGTATATAAGCACTGATAGTTAAATTTGGCTATTTGTCACCCTTTCATTATAACAAGTTAACTAAAAGATATTATTTTCTAGACAATATGTAGGGTTCTAGAGATAGAGAGATGAATATTTTTTTTAGAAAATAAAATGTAGACATTGTTTTGTACTCTGAAAAGTAACAATTACAATAATATTTTATGACATGAATGTGTTATTACAGACACTTCAGTATCTAGGATTGAGTTTCAGATGTGGCTGCATTTTACGCATAAGAAATTTAATGTTTGGGATTAAACTACTAATTGAAAATATTAGCAGAGTTGGTTTCATGTGAGAAAAATATGAGAATGTATATTCAGAATAATTTAGAATTCTAAGAATATTAGAAAAAAACAAAAATTCATTTATAGAGATTGAGACAAATAAGAACACAAATTTTATAAATTCAAGCTCTTGGGGTCATAACACAATCCATTTCAGAAATAATTTTTTCACTGCCACCATAACATCTTGGTTCCTCAAGCAGTATATCATGGGATTAAACATTGGGGTCACAATAGTATAAAAAAGAGAAAGAAATTTATCAGTTCCCGCTGAGTGACTGGACTTTGGTCTCAAATATGTAATGATGCCTGATCCAAAGAATAAAACCACAACCATGAGGTGAGAAGAACAGGTGGAGAAGGCCTTGGCTCTCCCAGTTGCAGATGGAAGCTTCAGGATGGTTGAGATTATTTTCATGTAAGATCCAAGTATCAGTATAAAAGGGATAGTGACAACTAGAAGAGCAATTACATAAATCAACATCTCAATCATAAAGGTGTCCCCACAGGCTAGTGTAAGTACTGGAGGTACATCACAGAAAAAGTGATCCAACTGGTTGGTTCCACAGAAAGGTAGAGAGAAGATCAGGTAGATGAACCCTATGTGCACTGGAATTCCACTTACCCAGCAGCCTGCAGCCAGTTGGATACACAGCCTATTGTTCATGATGACAGAGTAGAGTAATGGGTTGCAGATCGCAACATACCTGTCATAAGCCATTGCAGTCAGAATAAAGCACTCGGTGACCCCCAAGACCAGGAAGAAATACATTTGAGTAGCACAGGCCAGAAACGAAATATTTCTATTTTGTCTATAGAGATCCACCAATAATCTTGGGACAGTGACAGACACATAACAAATTTCTGAAAAGGAGAAATTCCCAAGGAAAAAATACATGGGGGTCTGGAGGGAAGGATCAACTTTGGTTATTATGATAATAAGGCTATTTCCCATCACAATAATTACATAGATTATCAAAAACACCCAAAAAAGAAATCCTTGTAAATTGGGCACATCAAAAAAGCCAAGTAAGATGAATTCCACCAGTATTGTATAATTCCTCTGTGGGTTATTTTGTCCCTTAAAATCCATTTATGAAAAAAATGAGTTCAAGTTTAAGAAGCCAGTTCAATCCATTTGGGATCAGCTGCACAATGGGATATATTGATGATGTAAAATTCACTGACACAATATAGATGTCCAGTTTTGTTTGTTTGCTTGTAATTTAAATTTCAATATCCTAAATTTCCAGGATGTAAAAAGAGAAAGTAATTTTAAATTCTGCTCTTCCTGTTTATAATGAGTATTATGAATACTTGAATAACAAAATACAGCAATAAAACAAGAAAAAAATATGCTCTCCTCCACTGTACTATATCCTCCTAGCTGTCACATTTGTCTATTATTTTAACTTTTATCCAGCCTGTTTCCTTCCATTATACGACACTGTGTGACCTTTTTCACAGATTGCTACATTCTGTGAAAATCACATCGTCATGAGATTTGCACTCTCTCCACCACTTCCTTGACTCCAATTTTATCTTCCTATGACAAATTCCCTTTCTTCTAGTCAGACCCAAAGTTCCTGACCCCTTCACAAATCCCAAACAACTTGAACAATTTGAAATTTCTTCTTTTAGTTTCTGTTTTACTTTGCACTTCAGTGAATCCCCTACTCTGATCTTTACTTTTCACAGCACACTTAAAGCACCTTCCCACCCCTTTCTTACAGCTCAGAGCCATCAAGAAGGAGCAAAGAACTAGATTCTGTGTGTGTGTGTGTGTGTGTGTGTGTGTGTGTGTGTGTGTGTATGTTACTAGGGATGGAACCCAGGGGCAGTCTACCTCTGCGCTATACTCCCAGCCGGATTTAAATTTTTTAAAATTTTGAAACAGGGTCTAACTAATTTGCTGAGGGCCTCACTCAGTTGTTCAGGCTGGTTTCAAACCTGCAATCCTCCTGTCTCAGCCTGCCAAGGACTGGTGTGCAACACTATGCCCAGATGATATTGGGAAGGTGTGTACCACTACGCCCACCTGATATTGGGAAATTTTAGATTAAATTATTTTATTGTTGTAATGTTTAAAAATATTTATTATGTGTTAAACACCCTGCTAATGACTTTATCTGTCTTGTCTTATTCAATGTATTCAGAATGAAGTAGATACCATTATTATGTTCACATTTTACACAAAGATCCGGGGAAACAGAGAGGTTAAGTAGCTAGCCCAATGGGAAGAATCTTGCACGCAAACTGACAGAATTCAAAGTCAGCATGTAATCCCCAAATACATATTCTTAATTAAAACTCAATAGGTTTCACATAAAATTAATAGAAAATACTATTTTGCATTTGATCTTGCTACTAATATCAATAAAACTTTAAGAAATTCAAACCATTCACAATTACAAGAAAATTTCATGTCACATGGAGGTCTAAATTACTATTTTAAAAATGAGAAAGTAATTACTTGAAAGGAACGGTCTAGATATTTTCATAGTGTGACACACCAGGTAAATAAGAAAGATGAGCAGGAGTTTGGTGGTCAAGTGTTATAACCAATCTACTGGTGTGAATGAACACTGCGTCTTCTAAATTCTAAAGCATAATACTTAATATAGAAATTCATTGACCACTTAAATATGTAAACAAACCTAGATTCATGAATTGCATACTTACACTTTACAATGCTCACAAAAGATTTCTAACAAGAAAAATTCACTGTACTGTTTTTCTCATACTAGTTTAATACATTATGCTGTCATTTCCTCACTTTCACCCATGGCAATCTGAAACTCAACATAATTAGTTATCTTTTCTAAACTCAGCTTTCCCCCCTTATATAAATGTCTGTAAATAAAGATAAAATTTCTCCATGGAATTAACGGAGCAGTCCAGATTATATATTATATATTAATTATATATAGACTATATAGATATATAGATTATATATAGATTATATATTAATTCATAATTTCCAAGTTGAATTCTTTGGAGTTGAGAAATGTTATTTTTTTTTTTTTTTTTTGCGGTATTAGGGATTGAACCCAGGGGCATTCTACCTCCGAGCTACATCCCCAGCTCTATTTTTTGTTCTTTATTTTGAAATAGGGTCTCACTAAGTTGCAAAGGGTCTCACTAAGTAGCTGAGGCTGGCTACGAACTCGAATCCTCTGGTCTCAGCCTCCCAAGTACTGAGATTACAAGCATGTGCCACCATGCCTGACTTGAGAAATGTTATTTGAAAATGGTGAGCGTTACAGAGATGTTTGAAAAAGGATGCAAAATTTCAGATAACTAGGAAGAATAAAATTTAAGAGACCAGTTGTACAACATGGTCATTATAGATAACAACAAGGGATTATATTATGGATAATTTCCAATAGAGTAAAGATTTCTCACCATAAAAATTGATAAGTATGTAAACTCACATACTTAAAAATTAATAAGCATGTAAATTCACATTCATAAATGATTCTGGTTGGAAGAAAGTATTTTCTCTGATGACTTTAGATCCATAAGATTAAAAAAAGTATTACAATAAAATAATAAAGGTACTACAATAAAATAAAATAAAAGGCTTACCTTTATACATTGTGAAGAAATCACTCTATATTGTTTCTTCTGTAAAGAGTATGATCTTATGAAACATGAATTTTTCACTTATATTACTCAAGTAACCAATTCAGACTTTTTAATTTCTCTTTGAAATACATTATTTACTTTTAAGTCAACTGTGGTGCATTTTATTTAGGAAATAGCCCCCTTTTCTCTGTGAGGCCACCTTCTCTTCAGAACAAGTTGCATTTTTAAGCTCAAGAATTGTTTATCAAGTCATAACTTAATAAATAATCAAGACACCTTGATGGTATTAGTGCTTCTTTGGTGTCCCTGTCTCTGTAGAATATTGTCTGAGGGCAAGGGCCTCCTGCCATCTGTTCCTGTCTATCTCCCCATCCTCTTTGCCATTGGAGAGTAGAGCAATTCCCCTACTGGGAAAAGTTGTATGTAAAAGACAGTCATTCTTAAAGTTGGCCTGCATGTATATATAAAATATTATAATATTAAATTTGAAATAATTAAAATAATATTTAAATTAAATACTTATTTTTGCTAAAAATTGTATATATGTATTGCATACAACATATTTTGAAATATGTATGGATTTTGAAATGACTAAATTGAGCTAATTAACATATGCTTATGCTCACATATTTATCAATTTTTTTATGGTGAGAATACTTAAAATCTACATTCTTACCAGAGTGACTACAGCAAACAAAGATTATCTTTTTATAATTGCTAACAAACTAAAGTTTTTCACTAGCCCACGTATGAGAAGATAGTCTCCAAAATCAGGATTAAGTAGCATACCTATTGTGAAAAGGAGTCCCAACATTTTCATAGTGATTATGCCCCCAAAATTTCTTACTTCATTCTCAAATTAATCATACATAAAATCAGACATTTAGAAAAACAGACATATTTATCCTTGTACATCTTTTTTTTTAACCTTGTTTTTTATTTGGTCACCAAATTGTGCAGACCTTATTTTCTAAATACGAATTCCACTATTTCTCTCCATTTCAGAAAACTTCCTTGTAATCTTTTTTTAAACAAACATTGTCTAAAAAGTATTCTCTATTGCCATTAGTATCCCACATTCATCTATCCTCTCTATCTTATTTCATAATAATAGTTTTCAATAATATAAATTGAGTCAGCTGGACATGGTGGTGCACACTTGTAATCCCAGTACTTGGGAGGCTGAGACAGGGGGATCCATGTTCGTGGCCAGCCTCAGCTACTTAGTAAGGCCCTCCACAACCTAGTGAGACCCTGTTTCAAAATATAGAATAAAAAATAGGGCTTGGGGTGGAGCTCGGAGGTAGAATACCCCTAGGTTCAATCCCCAGTACCAGAAAACATAAATAAATAAATAAATTGAATCATCTCATTTTTCTCCTTAAATTCCTCATTTGCACATCATGACCCTCTTTATTATATTGTGTATTATAATATGATGCTAGAGACTGATAAGCACCTACCAAATTCAATTCTAATTTTTATTTATTTCTATGTTACTGAGAAATGTTTCCAGTCCCTCTTGAGGCATAACTGGTCATGTGGCTTCCTTTGTGACAAATAGGAGATGAATCAATGTGTGAAGACCTCATCTCTCTGGCTTTGAAGGACATCTCCTCCTGGACTCCACTTATGACTTCAGCTTGTTAGAACAGCAATGGGCTACAGATACCAAGAAAGTCACCAGTGAAAAATGTCAAAGTCACCTGATCCTTAATGTAATGGTTTGGATTTAGTGTCCTCCTAGCCTTCATGGAAACAAGGAAGCCATGTTGGAAGCAAGGCTTGGTTGCTAAGGAGAGGGTCCCTGGGGGTGTGGCTTTGGGGGATATATATGGTTCTCTCCTCTCCTTGCTATCTCTCTGCTTCTGGCCTCCATTATGTGAGAGTGGAGCTTTACATACTCTCTTTGCTTCCTGCCACCATGCCCTGAACTTCATACCCTGGCCTCAAGTGGAATGAGCCAGTAATCTACAAAAAAAGTGCAAGCATATAAATCTTTCTTCCTCTCAATTGTGTGGCCAGGTTTTTGGGTTATAGCAGTGAGAATGCTGACTGAGGCAGAAATATGCACCAGAAGTGGTGTCAATTCTATATCTAAATCTGACCAAATGTTTTGTGAGTCTTTGGAACTAGTTTATGAGAGGAACTTGGAAGGGCCAGAATGTAGCTAAAAAGATGGATGGTAGAGACTGGGCTCAGGAGATTTTGGAGGGTAAAGACGACTCCACAGGAAAATGGAGTAGAGGACACACATGTTAGAATTCTGGCAACAAACTTATCACCATTTTGCCCATGTCCTGAAACTTTAAATTTAAAGATGATAGACTGATTAAACTGGATGAGGAAATAAAACACAGAAAATTATCTAAACTGCATTATGGATATTGATGTCTACAATCAACCAGTTGTACACTGAATTTTGAGAGATGAAAACAAAGCAGAGAGACTTTATAGATTTGCTGTTTAACCAGAAATGCATGTGTAAATCTGGGGCCCAGAAAGATGGTGTTGTGAAAAAAAGTAAAATGGCTAAAGGGAGGTCTAATATTTTGCATAGGAACAAAGAAAGGAATGTGGTCAAGTCAGTTCAAGCCTAAGTGTGGAAACAAGGGAAACAGGGCCTAGAGGAAGTGATTTAAAAGGTTGTAACTACCTTGCCTGCTAGTGGTGGATGACAACACTCACAGCACTCATGTAATGCTGGCTTTGCTGGAAAAAAGAGGGCATAGATGCTTCCCCCAGATTTCAAAGGAAAGCCTGGGAAGTCAGGCAACTTGTGGCAGGGTTAAGATCACTGCAAGCAGACCCAAATGAGGCAATTTGTGGAACAGTGAAAGTGAAGCCAAGGTTGCAAGAAAAAAAAAAAAAACAAAATTTAGAAATGCCAGAAACATTTAACAATGACTAGGAAAGACTGCAATGTGGGAGCCATTGAGCCAGACTGGAAGAGCGAGTATGTTGCCCACTGCAATCAACCAGGCCACAGGGTGGGGCTGCCAAGGCCCCTTGGAGATTGCATTTCACCACCATGTGCCCCTGGATACCAGAGGTTGAGCCAAAGGATCAAATGCTTGCCCTGCTGGATTTTGATAGTGTCTTGGTCCCATTCCTTCTTTCCATGGCCCTATTTCTCCTTTTTGGAGTGCAAATGTTTACCCTGTGCCATTGTATACATTGGATGTGGGTAACTTGATTTTTGTTTTTCCGTGGGCTCATAGCTAAGAGTTTACCTTGAGTCTCAGAGAAGCCTTTGGAATTTGGACTTTTGAGTAATACTAGAACTGTTAAGGCTGTGGGAACTTTAGGAAATGGACAAAATGCATTTTGGATTGTGAGGTGGCAGTAAGGTCTAGGTGGCCAAGGTCGGAGAATAATGCTTTGAATTTACAATGCCCCCCTAGCCCTCATGGAATAAAAGTAGTGATATGGGGTTGTGTCCATGTTTACTACATATGGTTCTCTCCTCCACTTGCTATCTCTCAGCCTTTGGCCTCCATTATATGAGAGAGGAACTTTTCGTGTTCTCTCTCTTCACTTTCTGCCACCATTCCCTGAGCTTTAAATCCTAGCCTCACATAGAAGAAACCCAGCATCTCCAAAAAACTGTGATCAAATAAACCTTCCTGTGAGTTGTGTGGTTAGGCCATTTGCATTATAACAGTGAGAACATTGATTGAGACACTTAATGATTCTTTAGAATACAGTTTCACTCTAAATTTAGGGTTGTTGTTCTGGATTATTATCTTTTAAACCCCTTGGATCTTGGAATGGTAGAAGATCACTATTCTTCAGTTTAACTCAACCTAATATGTATAGATACATTATTTTTTCTACTCATTTCCTCTCTGAGACATCAGGAAACCTATCTGCACATTCATCCCCTACTTAAATCTTGACATTAGATACCATGTAGCACACATCGGGCCAAAATATATGTGTTAGTAAAGCTGTGGGTTTTATAGCTAATTTCCTTCAAACATAACCATGTATTGCAACTGTTTGAACAAAAAACAATAAAATAATCACTGTCCCTCTTTGTGTATAGCTTTACTTTTTTGAACTTGGGAATCTTGAGCCATATCTATCTCCATAGCATTGGAGAAGTGGTAGAATCTGGATATCAGGGACATAAAGAAGAATTAAAATGTAAAAAAATTAGCTGATATAATAAAACAATGCCCTATGCTGTATATAAGTCCTTGCTTCAAGGCATTATCTTGATTTGATTGCTGAGTTCAGTTACTAATAGTTTTTATGGGTTTTATGTGTACTCATTATTCATGGTACATATTCTGATATCTTGATGGGATGGGTGTAATGGTGTGGATTTAGAATGTCCCCCTAGTCCTCATGGAAACAAGGTAGCAACATTGGAAGCAAGGCTTGGTTGCTAAGGAGCGCTCCCTGGGGGCTTGGCATTGGAGATGATATAAAGTTTCTCCTCCCCCTGCTCTCTCTTTCCCTTCTGGCATTCATGATGTGGGATCATAGGTGATGTTCTCCTTCCTGATTCCATGTGCTGAGCTCCACAGACCCACACTGACACAGATTGAACTCTGAAATCTCCAAAAAGTATGAGCAAGTAAATCTTCCTTCTTCTAAGTTGTGTATGGTCAGGTTTATTGGGTCACAGTGGTAAGAATGTTGACCAAGACAGTTGGGATGACATATTTCTTTACTTTAAAGTAACAAATCTAGCTGTTAGAATATACTCCCATTCCTAGCCTTGGAGACAGAGACATATGACTAGAAAGTGGCATTCATTGTTTATTTGAAATGTTCTGTGAAACTCTTGCAACATGAACCCCGAAGTGCAGCAGAGATTTAGGAGTAGGACTATGTTTCTGTTTTTCAAAGTGGGTGCCAACATTGACAATGACAATTGGATTTGTATTGAGTTTGGCCAGAAAAGAGTAGTAACTGGGAGGTGGTAAGAGGAGACCAGAGCAGAGAATATATAAATGGGATATAGTATTTATGTATATGATCCAGTCAGCATGCCTAATTCCTTCTTCTACTGTTTATCTGATGCATAAACTCCTCTTAAAGCCATTAAAAAATCTAACAAAGATTCCAGAAGACCCAAGTCTCATGAACACATTCACTGTGCATAATATGAAAGAAAATATAAGCCAGGCACAGTGGCACATGCCTATGATCCAAATACTTGGGAGGCTGAGATAGGAGGATTATAGTTTCAAGGCCAGCATCTGGTAATTTAGCCAGATTTTGTTTCAAAATAAAATAGTGTGTGGGGGTATATTTTAGAGGTAGAATTCCCCTTGGTTTGATTCCCAGTACTACAAAAAACAAATAAATAAAAATAAAATACATAATCTTGTTTTAATTCCATCCATTTATCTGTATTTTGCTTTAAAATTACTTTTGCTGCTTTTTTGTGGTGGTACTGGGGATTGAACCCAGGGGCATCCTACCTTTGAACTACTTCCCAGCCTCATTTTATTTTTAATTGAAACAGGGTATCACTAAGTTGCTGAGGGCCTCAGTAAATTGCTGAGGCTGGTGGTGACCTAGGCCCATATGGTGTGGCTGAGGGAGGTATGTCCCTATGGGTGTGACCTTGGGGATTATATATGGTTCCTCCTCCCCCTACTTTCTTGCTCTCTCTTGCTTCCCACCTCCATGATGTGAGGAGCACAGCCCTTGAGCTCTACCTCTCTCTGCCTCCAACCGTCATGCTCTGAGATCTGTGGTCCCCAGCCTCACGTGGACTGAACCCAAAACTGTAAGAAAATAAATTTTCCTTCCTCTAAATTGCATGTTCAGGTCTTTATATTATGGCTGTGAAAATGCTGCCACACATATTCTTTTTTATAATTTATTATCCTTTGAAAGTTTATATTTTCCTTTTTGGTATGCTAATTTTCTAACTTCTAATATCCACATGAATAAGATTTTTTCCATTACTGTGAATTCCTTTTAATTGAATTATGATCCAATATAAGTTCCTATATTATCCTTCTGTTTTATACAAAATATTGATCACTATGTAGTCACATAATATATTTATTTGTTGAAAACATTTTGTGAGTTCCTTTTTTGTCTTGTAGGATTTGATATGTTTCTTGAGTCTTTGCAACTGGTTTGTGAGAGGAACTTAGAAGGGCCAGAATGTTGATAGAAAGCTAATGGTAGAGACTAAGCTCAGGAGATTTGGGAAGGCAAAGAGGACTTCATAGGAAAATGAAATAGAGGCCACATATGTTACATTCTGGCAAATAACTTATTGGCATTTTGCCAGTGTCCTGAAACTTTGTTTGAGGCTGAATTTAAAGATGATGGACTGATTAAGTTGGTTGAGAAAATCACAAAACAGCAAAGAATTGAAACTGCATTATGGATATTGATGTCTGCATTCAGCCAATTGTACAGTGAATTTTGGAAACAGAAAACAAAGCAGAGAGACTTTATAGATTTGCAGTTTGGCCAGAAATTTATTTGTAAATCTGGGGCTCAGACAGATAATGTTGTGAAAGAAAGTAAATTGACTGAAGGGAAGTTGAATGTTTTGCATGGGAACAAAGGAATGTAGTCAGGGTAGCTCAAGTCCAAGTGTGGAACCATGGGAACAAAGGCCCACTGGTGGCAGCTATGATTAAAAAGGGCCTGGCAGCTGCCAAGACTGAAACAGGCCTGTGGTGGCCAGGATTAAGACAGGTCCAGTAGCAGCCAGAGTGAGGCAGACCCAATGGTGGCCATGTTTGAGACAGGCCCAGCAGCAACTATGATTAAAGAGGGTCCAGTGGCCATGATTGACAACTGTGTGGCTACCCCCACTGATGGTGGTCCATTTGGGCACTTATATAATGCTGGGTTTGCTGAAAAAAAGGAGGTCATGGGGTCCTTTCCCCCAGATTTTGAATGAAGGCCTGGGAAGCCAGGTAATATGTGACAGGGTCAGAATCTCTGCAAGTAGACCCAAATAGGGAAGTTTGTGAAGCTGTGATGGAGAAGCTAAGGTTGAAAAAAAAAACAACAACAAGATTTAGAAATGCCAGAAACATGGAACTGCCATGAGAAAAGGGTTCAAGGTGTGAGCCATGGAGCCAGGCTAGAAGAGATAGTATGCCTGTAAATGCAATCCACCAGGCCACAGGAGCAGGGCTGCTAAGGCCCTTAGGAGATTGCATCTTAGCACCATGTGCTGCAGATGCCAGGAATGGAGCTGCAAGAGTACATGCCTGCCCTGCTGTATTTCAAAACTGTTTTGGTCCCCTTCCTTCTTTCTGTGGCCCTATTAGTCCTTTATGGAATGCAAATGTTCACTCTGTGCCATTGTGTGTCAGATGCATTGGATGCATGTAACTTGCTTTTTATTTTTATTTTCTTTTACAGGGGCTCACAGCCAAGCATTCACCTTGAGTCTCAAAAGAGACTTTGGACCTTGGAACTTTTGAGCAATGCTGGAACCATTGAGACTATGGGACCTCTTGGAGATGGACTAAATGCATTTGCATTCTGAAATGGGCATGAGCTCTTCGGGGGTCAGAGATGGAGTATTAAGTTTAGATTTAGAAGGTCCCCTGAAGATCTCATGTATTAATGTTCAGAGTTGATGCAATTAAGTCATGAGGGTTGTAATCTCATCAGTGGATAAATCCATTGTAATGAAATTAGTGGGTGTCAACCAACCTGCACAGGTGGGGTGTGGCTGGAGAAGGTGGGTTCCTGGAGATGTGTCCTTAGGGACTGTGCTTTTCACTTTGAATCTCCTTGCTTGCTGGTTCTCTTGCTTCCAGCCTCCATGATGTGAGAGTGGAACCCTTGTTCTCTCCCTCTCTATGTTTCCCACCATCCTGCCCTGACCTCCACAGACCCTGGAATCACATGGACTGAACCCACAATCTCCATTTTATTGAGCAAATAAATTCGTTTGTGAGCAAATAAATCTTTCTTCCTCTATGTTGTGTGGTCAGTCATTTTGGATTATAGCAGTGAGAATTTTGACTGAGACAACTACTAATACTTTTTGTAAATCAACTTTTTAATTTTAAATCCCTATACTCAGTTTTCTAGTCATGGTCATAAGAGATAAGGTCATTTTTCAAAGCTTTCATGGATGTTTTTTGATTTTCCACTCATATTGTGAACTTCGAATTCTAAGTCCTTTTTATGGTTTCCTGTTTATAGTCCTGAGAGTCATCAGAAGGAGCCATGTTTTAATTAAAACATGAATGAGGATACATGTCTAGTTGTGATAGGGAGTAGCCTGACAAGACCCAGATTTCATGGATCTAACACTCAAGTAAAGATATTTACATAATGTAAAATAAAGGGATAAATAATTGAAGAATAAAGAGTAGGACAAAATGTTATACAGAGTCTGAAAACAAGATGGAAAAACTAATATAATACTGAAACTATTGAGCATTTATTATTATTATTTATTTATTTGGCCACTTCTTGTTCACTTTTTCCCCTTCACTCCTATGTCCTGTGCCCAAGGAGGCTGCCCTTTGGGTACTGCATCAAAATATTTACTTGCTTTTACGCTTTCCTATTGTTTTCCCTATTGGAGGAAGTAGGTTAAACCAGAATCCCCATAGATTCTTATTTTTGCATTTTCCATTGATTATATTAGATAATTTTCTCTTTACTGGAGATATTAATATCAACCTTTGTCACAATATAGTATTGCAGTATCTCTATTTATGGCCAGTAATGTCAAATGACAAAGTATGGAGGTACAATCTTCTGGGTCTTTCTGATGGCCCTTGGGGATATACACAAAGGAAAAAAATAACTCCAAGTTCACACTATGAGTTGAAAATCAGAAATCATCTCTGGATGTTTTGAAACATTTCCTTATCTCCTATACTCATGAGAAAGATATACCTAAAAAAACTGATTATAAGGACTCAAATTATTTTTTAAAAAAACTTGATTTCCTTAAATTTTTTAGCAGTGGTAGAATAGTTCTGAGCTATAATATGTGGAGATTTGGGAAGATAGCGGGTGAGACAAAGAATTAGTATTTCCTAAAGCCTCTAAGATGTCCCAATATCAGCACATGTTCTCCATAAAACTATGTTACTTTTCACTTGAATAAACAAATATTCTCATGTTTGTGGGCAGGGCTAGTGTCTCACCACTGTAGGCTGATTTACTCAAGGAAATGCCTTCATCAGCCTACAGTGATCCATGATATGAATTGGACAACAATATAGCTAAGATAGAGTGGTACAAAGATTATTTGAGGGAGAAGATAGCCTGTACATTGGCACCTCAATTGTATATCTTACAATGCAACAATAACACAGAATACCCTTCTATTTATTTAAACAATGTTTTTTTAATTTTATTCTGAAATTTTTGTAGTTTTGGTTTATAACCCCTGGACTTTGATAAATTTATTCCTAAGTGTTTTATTATTTTGATGCTAGTTCAAATTGAATGCATTTAAATTCATATGCTTGTTATTTTAAAATTTTTCATATATGAAGGGACGCTGACCCATAATATTTTTTTCTGACAGGCTAGTTGATAAACTCTGAAAACTAAGGCTGGCCTTAAGAGTAGTTTGTGATATCCAGAAGACGGGACTCAGTGAAACTTTGAGCCTTGCCCAGTGATTTAGAGTTCTGCCTAGCAGAAAAATTGAGGTCTGGAGTCCTTGTGGATTACCATGTGATACTTATCTAGTTCTTCTTCCCCCAAGCTTTTTCCATGAAGTTACTTTTATATTTACGCATGGAGACTTTGTTGTAATAACACAGCGAGACCTCTAATTGCTTAAATTGGTGCTATATTCTGAATAAAGTTAGCTTGGTAAGCAGCCCTTTCCTCACCTGTGTGTGAGTTTCTCAATCGAAGATCACCCATCTCTAAGAAGATGGACATGTAAAAGTGTAACAGACCATAACACATATATAAATACAAATGTTTATTTTTGACTGACACGAAATTCACCTTGTTATATTTTAAAGTGTACAATGCAGGATTCTGTAGTACAGTCACAATGTTGTGTAGCCATCACTGCTACCATAAAATTTTATCACCATAAAGGGAAATCCCATGCTCATTAAGAAATCACTCTACATTACTTACTTTTCTCAGAATCTAGTAACTACTAATTTTCTTTCTGTGCCTATTCATTTTCCTATCTGGGATACTGCATATAAATGGAATCATATGATATGTAATTTTCTCATGCTCTTTCTTTCCATTAGCATGATTTAGTAGAAGTTCATTTGTTTCGTAGCATGTATAAGTACCCCACTTTTATGGTTGAAAGATATTCCATTGTATGAATGCACCATACTTGGTTATTGGTTTTTAGGTTAATGGACACTTAGATTACTTCCATATTATATATTTTGTGAATTGTACTATTATAAACATTCATGTACGAGTTTTTTATTATCTGTTTGTGATTATTTCAGGTTTATATTCAGGAGTGGAATTGGTGGGGCGTATTCTAATTCTATATTCAGCTTATTGTGGAACTGCCAACGTTTCCCCAGAGCTCTGCCATTTTACATTACCTAGCAAAGTATGAGTGTTCCCGTTTTTCCACATTCTTGGAAACACAGGTTATTTTCAATACTTTTAAAAAGCTATTATAGCCAATCTAATGTGTGTGAAGCAATATCACATAGTGTTTCTATTTTCATTTGTCTAAATAAATAAAGGAAATAAACTATAGTTTAAAATATATTTGAAAATATTTAATTAGGTCAGTTTTATAAATGATCAGGTTCATTTTTCATCCCTTCTTAGGTTGCAAACATTTTTGTTAGTGTCATTTATGTAAGGATGAACCTCAGGATGCTAATATTTCACTCTACTAAGCATCTTTGCATTGATAAGTCAAATGCATGTAATTAAATATGAATGCAAAATGTAAGAAAATAGGTCCTTTTTGTTGCCATTTCTGTTGCTGAAATACATGTATGGTTGCTTTTTTTACATAAAAGAATGAAAAATATTTTGATTCATTAATGATCTGTAATGGCTATTGGTTTCTCCTGAGATTCAGTAAGAAATAAAATCGCAAACATTGTGATGCTGAGCCTTGCATTTTCCCCAATGGAAGAAGAATAATTCAGAATTTTCAAAGGGATTCATTACACTAAAGTACAAAAAGTTTCAAAGGAGGACTAATTTATTCACCATCTGCTCATTAATTCTCACTCAGGAAAATCATTGCCCGTGATACTTATCCCTTCAGTAATAATTGCTTTCTATACTCTTTGAGTTCAACCAAAAAAGCACCAAAGCTTATTATTAATAAGACACACTGGGCATTCACTTTTTTTTTTTTTTGAGGTACCGGGGATTGAACACAGGGGCGTTCTACCTCCGCGCTACACCCCCGGCCCTATTTTTTTTTATGCTTTATTTTTGAAACCGGGTCTCACGAAGTTGCGGAGGGTCTCACTAGGTAGAGAGAGAGAGAGAGAGAGAGAGATAGAGATCGATCAATCGTGCGCGCACGCATGCGCGCTGAGGTTGGCCGCGAACCCGGATCCTCCGGTCTCCGCCTCCCAAAGTACTGGGATTACAAGCTTGCGCCACCACGCCTGGCTGGGCATTCACTTTTTAAAGGTAAACTTGTCCCAAAATATGGCAGTATTAGCACTGAAAATTTTTTCTAAAAAATGTTGAAATGATAATGCTCTCAAAAGTAGTGGACAGTCATTTTTAATGTCTCTATGTAATTTAATGGTCAAAGTTTTATGGTTCAGTTGCTTAAGTTTTTGATTCAAAAAATTTTAATCTGTCTTCCTTTATGTAAATAATGGTTTAGAGCAAGATAGATAAATTGTGCTCAGAGGCTCAGTCACAATTTTAATTATAACTTCAGAAGAATTTATGTCTTATGGTCAAAGTTGATAAACAGCAGTTTAGTCGTAATCATTTTAAAATTATATAAAAGACAATGTTGCCTAATGTCACCAATTCTAGTTATTAAGGTAAAAATTCATTTCCAGGCATGGTGGTACATGTCTGCAATCCCAGTACTTGGGAGGCTGAGATGGAAGGATTGCGGGTTTGAAACCAATCTCAGCAATTTAGTGAGGCCCCCAGCAAATTACCAAGACCCTGTTTCAAAATAAAAAATAAAATAGGGCCAGCATCTAGCTCAGTGGTAGAATAACCCTGGCTTCTTCCCCAGTACCAAAAACGAAAAAAATAGAATCCGATTATGTGGGAAATTATTATTCACAATATACAAATTTATAAATATTAGATCAAATATACAGCTTAAGGCCCACTACTGTGAAATAGTAAAACATTAGCAGAGCATGGTAGCTCATGCTTATAATCCCACTAATTGGTAGGTTGAGACATGAGGATTGCAGGTTCAAGGACAACCTCACCAACTTAGCGAGGCTTCAGCACACATTTCTCACTTCAGCAACACAGTGAGACCCTGTTTCAAACTCCAAAATCAAACAGGGCTGGGGGAGAAGCTCAGAGTTAGAATGCCCCTGGGTTCAATTCTCAATATCACCCCCCCAAAAAAATAGTAGATCATTCAAACCCTGGTTGTCTGAGTCATCACTTTCTACCTACGCAGTTTAGGATTTAAGGTATATATTCCCTTCTGGTCACTCAGATAATTGAGAAACAAACAAACAAACAAACAAACACACAAAAATTAGGTGCCACTGTTTCTAATACCATCGAGCTACTTTAGATTTTCCTCATACAGCTATACACTTCAAAGTTGAAGTATCCGAATTCATAGTGGGAAATGATAGTAACCATAAAACCAGTTTTTCCTTGGTTGGTAGAATTTCTTGTTGTAATTGTTGTTTAATAAAAAGGGTCTCCTAGCGATGGAGACATATGCTGTGTTGTAAATACCTACCCCATTGACAATTCTGCTACCCTTCTTCATCTTTTTCATTTAAAAGAAGTCGGCTAAACCACACCACTGGAAAGAGAGTAATTACGTGCACAATATTCTACTGGGGATGAGAATTATCTTGAGATAATGTCCCTCTTGTCATATACAAGAAGATAAATGCTCATCCCTTAGAAGACTCATTTCTAAAATCTAGAGATAAACAGTGTCACCTGCGTGCAAAATAAATTCTACAATTCACAGTTCTAGATGGTACCAAGGTGAGTGACTTATTCCCTAAAGCAAGGACAAAGTGCCTGCTTTAAATGTTACAAAGATAACAGATTTGCTTCAGATAAAATATATTTACTTCAGGTAAAATATATCTATTTACTTCAGATAAAATAAAAACCTCACCAGGTTTTTCTCAATTTGTGTATGCAATTTTATTCTGATCTCTGTTTAGAGTAGTGGGAGCTGAATCCTGCAAGAGAAGTGGAATTATTCTGTTCAGTTCCTTATTCAACAGTTGGACACAGAGACCCTCTAAATAGTTTTGTAGTTAGTGTACAGACTCAAGAAAGAAAAAAATGACTTTTATCATATAAACTACTTATGGATTTAAGAGATAACACATTAAAATCATCAGTGAACATGTTCTTTCTTGAATGATATTTCAACATGATTTCATCACCACTCTTAAAAAATGTGGCTTGGATTATCTGTCAACTTTTTAGTACCAACATTCTATAGTTACATAGACCAATCACAAAATTCCTATAGTAGTAGAAAACACTTCAGGAAAATGTGAAAAACAGTATTTTGTGTAAGAAGAGAGAACTGGCGTCAGTCTATATGAGCCTGGGCAGTAGGTTATATCAATGTGCTTCAGGTTCCATTACCTATTTTTTTGGATATTCATAAAAATTAAACAAAACGATGCATGCCAAGTGCTTAGTGAATATCTTCGCCAGTTGCTATAATTTTTTCAGTTACTTATTTCCATCACCTCGTCCTTGTTATTATAAATTAGTGTCCACACCCAGGGATTATATAAGAAAATCCCATGGTTCTAGTTTATAGGAAACAAACAAGAACTCTCCAGGGAAGGAAGGTTATCTATATGCCTTTGTTGTTGGATTGTGTTGGTGGTGGTAGTTTAGTGATTATACTTTATTTCTGTATGGAGATATTTTGTAGAATTGTTAATTTTTGTTTTTCCATTTATTTGCTTTGTTGTTGTTGCCAATGAGGAAATCAAGCATGTTTTGATAAGCACAGTTAATTTAAAAAATTTCTAGCAATACTCTCTAAACAAGCATAAATGTTTTATAGGAAGTTTTAGAACTTTTAAATGTACACAGCCTCAATTGCCTAATATGACAACTCTATAATAAATAGAGTAGTTATGATTTAGCAAATAGAAAAGGTATAATTTTACATGTATGGAAACGATGACATTAAGATGAAAAGATTTGTACTATATAACCAGAATTAGAACTCAGTTCACTGGATACTTAATTTCTTTCTTCCTATTCTGCCATACTGTGGCCTCTTTTACTCCAGCCATATCAACTCTGTGACAGGTAAGCTGAAAAATGTGATGAGTCTGGGGTCTCAGCATAGATTGTTACTCTTAAAATCAAAAGATTTAGACAGTTGTGGTGGCACACACCTGTAATCCCAGTACTTGAGAGGCTGACATAAGAGAATTGTAGGTTCAAGGATAGCATCAACAACTTAGTGAGACCCTGTTTCAAAATAAAAAAATAGGGCTGGAGTGTGAGTCATAGTAGAATGCCCTGGGTTCAATACCCAGTACAAAAAAATAAAAAATAAAAAAAGGCTGATACTGACATCTCATTGAATATAATCTCTGAGAGCCAATGATGTAGAATTTCCTAAATTGGGTATATTTTTCTAATATTTTTAATTCCTTATTGTTAAGCCTGGAACTTAAGGGTTGACAAAAATACTCAAGAAATTCTTTTTATTGAGATTGTCTCTGTAGTAGTCTTCTTTATGCCATCCTTGATGAAAAAGCATTTTGTGTCCCTTTGACTTTCAAGGGAAGGCAAATGTATCTCTTCTGTGTGGCATGCTTGATTCTCTAAGAGTCCTTATAAAAATGTTCTGTATTATCTTGAGTCTCTAACCACCTCACTATAATGCCAACCCTGATAAAATAAATTCTGCCTTCAGGAGGCAAAAGGAGATAGCCCAGACTCAGCCATGGATTTGATGCAGTTCAGAATGTGACTATAAATCTCAACAAAAGAGCAGAGTGCTGAACAGTAAAAAGGAAAGTCAGCCTCGGATAAATGGAAGAAGGTTTTGTGCAGATATGTCTCTTGCAGCTTTCTTCACTGCAGGGAATAAAATTCCTTGAATTTTTAGGGGGCAGGAAATTTAGAGGCTGGAGTGATATCAAATATGTGACACAAGGTAAGAAAAATCATGTTATATCCTCTATGTAAAATATGTGAAAACCGCATCCTAATATTTTACATTCTGTGGCCAAAAAATAAAACACACATGTGCATGCATGTATACACACACACACACACAGCTTCCAGTTTTGACTTAATATAGAAAGAACATATTTTTGTATTCAGTTTGATAATGCAATACATATATGGGCATGAACAAATGACTCATTCTCAAAGATGTTTCTGGGCAGATAAATCCTTATTCGTATAATTTTATAGATGTAAAGAAATCCCAATAAAAGTTTTAAGCTTTCTATAGCTCATAACCTTGAAATTTTTCAATGACTGATTTTTAGGAATCTTCTGAATCCTGTATTAAATTCATTTTGATAAATAATTAACAATTAATGTGATTTTAGAAAGCACAGAAAACTACCAAAAATAATTTACCAATTTTTACACAGTTTATGTATGAGTGATTAATAAAGATAAATGTTTTCCTTTTCACAGCCTAATATTTAATTTCTAAATTAGCATGGACACAGACAAGAAAAACAGGGTATACTTTGTTGTAACTATTTTACTTTCCTTATTAATGTTTAAAAATTACTAATGTTCTCAAATATATCTCAATGTATATTTTAATGAAGACATTTGTAGACAATATTAATTTTAAAATTTACTCACCGGTGTATGCCACTTTTCAACATACATGCCTTGACATATTGATTCACTATGATTAATAATTAAAAATGAATATTTGAAAGCTTTTGATATACTATATAAAGCTGCTTTTATCCCCCAAATTTGGATCTAATTTTTTCTAGCCTGTATTATATGAAAAATATGTTTATGAGACCCACACACACTAGAAATAGCTCATATTTTAAAATTTTAGAGATTAAAATATTAAATTATTCAACATGTATGATTTGTGTGTTCTCAAATTTTAAAATGTTTTTTCTATCTACTAATGTGTTTGTTTTGTTTTCATCTTTTTTGCTTTTGTTATTGTTTTTATAAGGGTGTATACTTCTTACTGTTTTTACAAGTAATTTTATATTAAAGCCACAAAACCTACAGGAAGTTAGAATCATACAAAGTTACTCATTTGTCTTTTTTTAAAATTATATACAATACATAGACATTTGACATTAATTAGAGCCATACTTGTTAATTATCAATTTCTGTTTAAGACCATCCTTTCATTCAAGATTATACAAACATCCTCTCAGTCTTTCCTCTCATTTAATTGATTCTTTAACCATAGAATTCTATACCATTTTATCAGAAAAAGAGAAAGAAAGAAAGAAAGAAAGAAAGAAAGAAAGAAAGAATTAAGGAGTGAATTGGAATGTTGTATAAAGTTTAGAAATGGCATCTGCACATTTCTCCTGGAATTTAAGAATTGAGATTCCTTCATTATAGTTTCAGGTTTCCACATTGGATTCTTTCCCTGCCAAGTTCTGAATTTCAGACACAATAGTTGTCCATCAAAACACTGTTTCTGAGCTGGGCGCGGTGGCGCACGCTTGTAATCCCAGTACTTGGGAGGCTGAGACCGGAGGATCCGGGTTGAGGCTGAGACCGGAGGATCCGGGTTCGCAGCCAGCCTCAGCTACTTAGTGAGGCCCTCCGCAACTTCGTGAGACTCAGTTTCAAAATAAAGTATAAAAAATAGGGCCGGGGGTGTAGCTCGGAGGTAGAACACCCCTGGGTTCAATCCCTGGTACCACAAAAAAAAAAAAACACTGTTTCTGGGTTCTCATACAAAACATGTTTACCTGTGATATAAGAAAGAAAAATAAACCTTGGTGGAGGAAAACAATAATTATAGGTAATGAATAAATGATTTAGTGTTTGTAAATAGTACATTTGAATAAACACACACCCATATGTCCACACACATATAACCATACACAACTTACTTATCTTTAAAAGAGAACACAGTTCATGTATTTATGAAGCTAAAGAGAAGATGAACATTTGGAACTATCTGAATATTTCAATATACTGAGAAAAAAAAAGAAAGAAAGAAAAAGAGAAATAAAATGAGGTCAACATATTTATTTTTCAAAGATTTAATTTAAAAACTGTTCATATAGTATAGTTATGGCCAGTCAATTAATGGTTTACAAATACCTAATCATATATTGCTCTGTCACAGAATGGTTAAAGAACTTTACTCAGGTCACACAAACAGGAAGTAACAAAGCCCAGGTTTAAATACAGCCATTACCTGCATAATTATTATGACTTTACTGTGATCACACATATTCTTCAATGAATGATGTAGTTTGACTGTGAACATATTTCCCCAAACTTCTAAACAACATTTTACATTGGAGAATGTGACTTTAGGTTTATGGGAGTTAACTTTTGCTTCTAAATTTTTTTCTAACTTTCCTTATTCTACCAGGTTTTATTACATGAACCACAGTCACCCCTAACATTGTCTTAAATTCATAATTTTCAAACAGTTACTGCATCATGAAACAACACCTCCTAAGTAATATATTTTGGGGAATCAACAATGATTTCTAATTGCTTCCCTTAAACAAATGACATAAAAAAATTACAAAAAAATGACACAGGAAATACCAAGTATGTGATTTTATTAACCTTCTATTTGCCTCCTTAGAAGGGAGAATAAAGAACATGGTTCATCTGCCATCCAAGTCAGTTCACATCGTTTGATACTATTTATCTGCAATGAGGAAAACAAGAAAACTAAGAAGATGTTGGTGAGAAATTGTACAGCACCAAGCGAGTTCATATTTGTTGGATTCACAGATTACCTACCATTCAGAGTGACACTCTTCTTAGTATTTCTCATAGTGTACACATTAACTGTGGTGGGAAATGTGAGCTTAATAACCTTAGTGAATATTGAATCGAGCCTCCAAACCCCCATGTACTACTTTCTCAGCAACTTGTCTTTCTTAGACATCAGCTATTCGACAGCAATTGCTCCCACAATGCTGGTGAACTTCTTGGCCTCCAGGAGGAGCATCTCTTTCTCTGGCTGTGCGCTGCAGATGTTCTTCTTCGCTTGCTTTGCAGACGCTGAGTGTCTTATCCTGGCAGCGATGGCGTATGACCGCTATGCAGCCATCTGTAACCCGCTGCTCTATTCTAAGCTGATGTCTCGGAGGGTCTGCGTCAGCCTCGTTGTGTTGGCTTACTTCAGTGGAAGTATGACTTCCCTGGTGCATGTCTCCTTCACATTCCAGCTGCCATATTGCGGCTCCAATGTTGTCAACCATTTTTTCTGTGACATCCCACCTCTCCTGGCCTTGTCTTGTGCAGATACCCACATCAATGAGCTCCTGCTCTTTATCTTGTGTGGCACCATCCAGACCAGCACTTTTGTGGTCATATTTATGTCTTACTCCTGCATCCTCATCTCTGTTTTGAGCATCAAGTCCTCAGGTGGCAGAAGCAAAGCGTTCTCCACCTGCACTTCCCATCTCGTAGCGGTCACCTTATTCTACGGGACGCTCCTGTTCATGTACTTACGTCCCACCACCAGCTATGCCCCAGACACTGATAAGGTGGTTGCGGTATTTTATACTGTTGTTTTTCCCATGCTTAACCCTATAATCTACAGCTTCAGAAACAAAGATGTAAAAAATGCCCTCAAAAAGCTATTTGAAAAGAAGCATATATTCAAATAAGTGGTATTTGAATCGTTTACTAATATTCAAGGTCTAGTCTGTCCTTCCAATTTTATCCCCCCTCCTCCTCATCAGAAATTATGCCATAAGTACCTTTTTTGTAAATTATTATACATTTACCACTGTAGGTCACTTTGGTAAATACAGAAATATTAACAATATTTATTCTTCCAATCAACAATCATGGGATATTTTACATTTATTTGCATTTCTCAATTTATCTCATCAATATTTAATGGGTTTTAGTTTATAGTCTTTCACCTTCTTGCTTAAACTTATTCCTGTTATTTTTTCTGTAGCTGCTGTAAATTACATTATTTCTTAATGTCTTTTTTCCATAATTTGCATATTAGTATATAGAAATTCTACTTATTTTTAACGTTTATTTATTGGTGCATTGTAATTATACATTTTGATATATGTCAGGGTATGAACATCATACATGCACACATTGCATTTTTTCATCCAACAACTTTAGTGTACTTATTAGTTCTAATAGATTTTTAGTGTTGAATATTTATCTATGTATGCATATAATCGTGCCATCCATGAACAGGGTCTATTTAATTTTGGTCATTCCAAATTTAATGCCTTTTATTACTTTCTCTTGCCTCATTGCTCGGGCGAGGACTCCCGGTACTTTATTGAACAGAAGTAACAAAAGTGAGCATCTTAGTCTTGTTCCAGATCTTCTAGGAAAAGCTTTCAGCTCTTCCACACTCAGTAGGATATTAATTGTTGGTTTATCATATATGTGCAACTGTATTGAAGAAAAATAAATCAATTGCTAGTAGAGCTATTCATTAATCACTCATGCATTGACACTCATCCATTTAGCCAGTGCTGTATTCAATAGTATATTGGAAGATCAATTAACTAACAGTTCCAAGCCTTCTAACAGTTTAAATAAAAAATTTGAAATGTTTTGATATCATTTTTTGGAATACACAGGGTATTTGACTTCTAATTTCCATTCTCTGTAGAATAAGAACAAAGCATGCCTTTGTGGATCTGCATAAAATGCATCACATTTTCTATTCCGTCGATGCTACAAATTGAATACCAGCTTTTAAGCTATATCATTATGAGCATAAAATATATCATGCTACCTCAGACCTCTCA
This sequence comes from Glis glis, assembly GCA_004027185.1. Taxonomy (NCBI): domain Eukaryota; kingdom Metazoa; phylum Chordata; class Mammalia; order Rodentia; family Gliridae; genus Glis; species Glis glis. The sequence goes on from PVJS01012538.1 coordinate 36,586, forward strand.
TAGAGGAAGTCTTAAACAAGAATGGGAGCTCCTAGAATAATGCTGTGTCTTTAGATGTGACAATTAAACATCCCTCTCCCTCCTTCTCCGATGATTTCTTAAATATGTGGGAGCAGTGAGGAATGGTTTCTAGTCTCATAATCAAGACGTAGTTGAAGACATTGGCCACATAATACACATGGTATGGATTTTTATACTTTTATTGGTGCACTGTAATTGTACCACATACTGAGATATAGAGTGATAGGAATATCCATGCACACAGCACTTGGAGGACTTCCCTCCAGGTCCCACCCTCTCCCTCCCCTTCCCTATACGTGTCTTTTAGATTGGCATTGCTAATTTACTATACATATATAGCATTACTTCAACTCTTAACTTCTTTGTGTCTCTTTTCTCCCTCCTCCTTCCTCTAAACCCCCTCCGTTGGAGTCTCTGCTCTTAAATCTGAGGTTACCCTTGTTTCCTGATTTCTATCTAGCTTTTACATATGAGAGAAAACCTACAACTATTTACACATACTATATTTAACAAAAATTCTGAGTCTTGGCCAACTGTTTTCCAGTTAACTATCATAGTTTCTAATAGCAGTTATGGTCCAAAGTTGGAAGAACTTGTCACCTCAGAGTACAATGCAAGTAACTGGAGGGAGGTACACAAAGTAATATGTAACAAGATGGGATCTAATAGGGTAACTGCCAGTTTAAAATAATCAAAAAAGCAGCAGTAGTTTAAAATGTACTCCAGTTACAATGTGGATTATTCTGACTTTAACATAGCATTGCGTAGCATACTTCTTTTTTTTTTTTTTTGCGGTACCGGGGATTGAACCCAGGGGTGTTCTAACTCCACTCTACACCCCCAGCCCTATTTTTTTATACTTTATTTTGAAACCGGGTCTCACGAAGTTGCAGAGGGCCTCACTAGGTAGAGAGAGAGAGAGAGAGAGAGAGCTGAGGCTGGCCGTGAACCCGGATCCTCCGGTCTCCGCCTCCCAAAGTACTGGGATTACAAGCGTGTGCCACCACGCCCGGCTTGTGTAGCATACTTTTGAGTCTATTCCTACAATAGTATGCTGTACTTTTGTTTCTGTTTCATAGATCTGTTTGATCTCTAGCACTAAGGGGTCATCTGGGTTTGGATCACATAGCAGTGAACAGATAGATCAAATAACTTTAGAAATAATGTAGGAGACAACTGTTCTTGCAATATTGAGACAAATGCTGGATTTATTATTCCCATTTGGATGATAGTTTTTGTAAATGTAAACTTAGGTGGTTTTAATAAAGTATTCTACAGGAAAATAAATTATAAATAAACACATAATTGTGGGTTGCCGGTGAAATATATCATCCCCAACTGGATCTACAGAGCCCTGCTGGGGGGTCCCAGCCAAATCACTCAATTCCTCATTACAGTACTTTACTGCCATTGTTGGTGTCTTTTGTCTGGCCCCTCACTTTCTTGATGTGTTCTTGATGTGTTCAAAGGTCTGGCCAAAACTCTTGATTATCTGGGAGGTTAAAAAGGATCACTTCTGTTTACAAGGCTATCCCAGCACCAGATATCCAGCCTGCCAGAGAGCTGGCCTCCTTACCAACAGTGGGACCTGGGTCTCCCTGGAGTTGCACCTTAGCCACTTCCACATGTGACAGCTGCAGGATATTCCTTTTAAATTTAATTAACTGAGAGATTTTATCATGAAATTATGTTGAATCTTGATGAAAACTTCTGCATCTATGGAAATGGTCATATAGTTTTGGACCTTTATTCTGTTAAGGTGATGTGCTTATTTTTTATTTATTGGTGCATTGTAATCATATATCATGGTGAGGTTCAGGGTGGTATAGGCATACATGCACACATCACTCATTTAGCCCTCCCCCAATTCCCACCCCATTCCCTCCCCCTCCCTCCTTCTCATGCTCAGCATACAGGTTGACTTTGATAAGTTTGTGAATATACATCATGTGCATTAGGGTATTTCCCTCTCCTCCCCTCCCCTCTCCCTCAGGTCACATTCTTTGCTCATCTAAGGTTTCTCCTTTGTCTGGAGTCCCTCCCATGTCCCATTTTCTCCCTAGATTCTGCATATTAGGAAGAACATCTGACTTTTCACTTTTTGTGACTGACTAATCTCACATAGCATAGTGTTCTCCAATTCCATCCATTTCCCTGCAAATGACATAATTTTGTTCTTCTTTATGGCTCAGTAAAATTCCATTGTGTACATATCCCATAGTTTTGTAACACATTCATCTGTTCATGGACATCTTGGCTGGTTCCATAGTTTGGCAATTGTGAATTGTGTAGCTATAAACATAGATAAGCATGCATTAGCCTGATAGTTTGGTTTCCATTCTTTTGGGTAGATACCTAGAAGTGGTATAGCTGGGTCATATGGTAGGTTCATTCCCATTCTTCTGAGGATCCTCCACACTGTTTTCCAAAGTGGTTGCACTAATTTGCAATTCCACCAACAGTGTATTAGAGTTCCTACTTCTCCACATCCTTGCCAGCATTTGTTGTTGTTTGTGTTCTTAATGAATGTCATTCTAATTGGGGTTAGGTGAAATCTCAGGGTAGTTTTGATATGCATCTCCATGATTGCTAATGATGTTGAACTTTTTTTGTACATTTATTGGCCATTTGAATTTCTTCTTTTGTGAAGTGTCTCTTTAGTTCACTTGCCCATTTTTCAATTGGATTATTTGTTTTTTTTAGCAGTGAGTTTCTTGAGTTCTCTCTTTATTCTAGATATTAGTCCTCTGTCTGAGGAGTAGCTGGCAATAATTTTTTTCCATTCTGTTGGCTCTCTGTTGAGGTTCTTGATGGTTTCCTTTGCTGCACAAAAGCACTTCAGTTTAATGCAATCATACATATTGATCCTCATTTTAATTTCTGTGCCATTGGGTCTTGTTGAGGAAGTTTTTTTACCTGTGCCTATGTGTTGAAGTGTTGGGCCTATGCCCTCTTCAAGTAGCTGCAAGGTCTCTGGTCTAATTTCCAGGACTTTGATCCATCTTGAATTGACACTTGTGCAGGGTGAGAAAGTGTGATTTATTTCCATTTTTCTGCATGTGGTTAACCAGTTTTGTCATCACCATTTCTGGAAGAGGCTATCTTTTTTCCAGTGTATGTTTTTGGTTCCTTTGTCAAAAATCAATTGACTGTTAAGTATGTGGATTTGTTTCTTAGTCTTCTATTCTGCTTCATTGGTCTATGTGTCTGCTTCTGTGCCAATACCATGCTGTTTTTATTACTATGGCTCTGTAGTATAGTTTGAAGTCAGGTATTATGATGCCTCCTGTGTGATTCTTGTTGCTGAGAACTACTTTGGCTATTCTGTTTTTTTTTTCTTGTTCCAAGTGCATTTAAGGACTCATTTTTCTATGTCTGTGAAGAATGACTTTGGTAATCTAATGGGTATTGCATTGAATCTGTAGATCACTTTTGGAAGAATGGCCATTTTGATGATATTTATTCTGCCTACCCAAGAGCATGGGAGATCTTTCCATCTTCTAAGATCTTCAATTTATTTTTTCAATGTTTTATAATTTTCTTTGTAGAGGTCTTTTACGTCTTTGGTTAGGTTTATTCCTAAGTATTTTACTGTTTGGGGGGATATCGTGAGTGGAAATGTTTTCTGGATTTCTTTTTCAATGGATTTATGGTTGTCATACAGGAAGGCTTCTGATTTTTTAAGATTGATATTGTACCCCGACACTTTGCTGAATTTGTTGATCAGAACTTATAAGCCTTTTGGTTAAGTTTTCTTTGTCTTCTAAGTATAATATCATGTTGTCTGCAAATAGAGATAGTTTCAGTTTTTCTTTCTCTGTCGATTGCCTCAAGTACTATATTGAAGGAGTGGTGACAGTGGAAATCCTTGTCTTGTTCCTGTTTTTAAGGAGAACTCTCATAGTTTTTCCCCATTCAACATGATGTTGGCTGTGGCCCTATTGCATACTGCCTTTATGATGTTGAGGTATGTTCCTTCTATTTCGATTCTCTGCAGTGATTTTAGGATGAATGCATGTTGGATTTTGTTGAATGCTTTTTCAGCCTCTATTGAAATGACCATGTGTTTTTTTTCTAAAGTTTATTTTTAAATTTCCAAAATGTTAGTCTAAGATAATTCAACTACAGAATATGTATAGACTATTAAAACTGTTAAGAGTTATATGGTACAGGATTACCTGAAGCAACAGTGTTGACATTTGGGGCCATTACATTTTTAGTGGTGAAGGGGACGCTAATTCCATACATTTTAAAGTGTGTAGCAATATTCCTGGCCTTTAGTCCATAGGTGTCAGTGGCGTTCTATATAACTATGACAATCAAAATGTACTCAAACCCGGCCAATAGTTCCCTTTCTCAGAAAACTTACCCCTTGCTGAGAAGCACTGATCCAGCCCAAATTTATTTACTCTTGGGGAAAATGAAAGTTATAAGGGTGAGGGCACTGCATGAACATAATTCAGAATAGTAAGTTGGTAAGAGTATCTCAAATGAGATTGTACATGGTTTGCTCTGCACTATTACCCTGCTATTCACTTATTTCTAAGATTTGCTTTGATCATATGCATCAATACAGAAAATTAAGACATAACTTTAATAAAATAGACATGCAAAATTAAAGCTGAACAGATATATTTTATAAAGTAGGCCACAGATAATTAGGACCAAGTATGATATGTGTATCAATTATATACTATGATTTATTTTTAAGCTTCTGTCTATAGTGGATCACAAGAAAGTAATGTATTATACAAATTTAAAATCCTAAACCTGGCTGGGAGTGGTGGCGCATGCTTGTAATCCCAGTACTTTGGGAGGCAGAGACCGGAGGATCCGGGTTCGAGGCCAGCCTCAGCTCTCTTGCTCTCTCTCCCTGTCTCTCTCTCTCTCTACTTAGTGAGACCCGGTTTCAAAATAAAGTATAAAAAATAGGGTCGGGGGTGTAGCACGGAGGTAGAACGCCTCTGGGTTCAACCCCCGGTACTGCAAAAAAAAAAAAAATCCTAAACCTGATATTCCATCTGGAATAATATCTGTATATTAATGTGTATCTCTAATTCAGACCAGAAATAAAGATAATGTAATGATTGTACATTTTCATTATTTTTTTTGTGGTTCTGGGAATTGAACCCAGAGGCATTATACCTCTGAGCTACATCCTCAGACCTATTTTATTTCTTATTTGGAAACAGGATCTCACTAAGTTGCTGAGAGCGTCACTAAATTGCTGAGGCTGTCCTTGAACCTGTGATCCTCCTGTCTCAGCTTCCCAAGTACTAGGATTACAAGCACGCACCACCACTCCCGGCTCATTTTCATTATTCCTACATTCCAGTTGTTACTGGCAAATGAGTTTTGGGGAAATTGAAGAATGTCAATATTTCTGGAGATATTGGGCAAAAAAGTAGGTCACATTTAATAGATATGGTAATATTTACCTTCAAAAGAATACTACAAATAAATTTATTGCCATAAATATATTCACTACTCAGAAATAAATAAAAAGTATTTTAAATATTGTCAAGAGACAATATTTATTACTTTGATAGCCTAAAGATAGAGGTTGGGAATGAATAGTGATTGAAAATCCATGACTTTTCTTAGATTCAAACACTAAGGATGATAGTGAGGATTTGCCATAATTTATAACTAACACATTGGTATTTGTTCTAATTAGTATTTGTCCCATTGCCTTTTACACAAATTTAATCATTATGGCACATAAAAATAAGGATTCAGCCTTAGGGCATCCACATTTAGTCCTTCTAAGTGTTCTGTTTAAAAAGATGGCCACTGGGAACTGTCCCAAAAGTCCAAGGCAGGCGCTGGTAACTCCTTGGTCCTGGCCTTGGAAGTCCCGGAACCTCACTCCTATTGCTTTCTATGGAGAAGCAAATCACTAAATGCCACCCTCGATTCAAGGGGAAGAAAATAAGACTCATATTTTTCAAGGAGTAATGTAAATTAATTTACAACCATCTTGAACTCACCATTGCATAACTGATAGAGTGAATAGAAAACCATACATTTTCCTAACCTTTATATAGTTTTCATAGAGTGTTACAAGAAAGTAGCCATCAACAAATTAGTTTTGGAAAAATTTGTCCTTTAATTCCTCCCTTCTCACTCAAAATGGTGTTTTCCACAGTGATTTAATACTCCACAAGGTCAATGATTCTTACCATTTTAGTTAAAATGGCTGTGCTCTTCCAGACAAGTGAACATGTGGTCAATAGCCCTGTGCTGGGGGGCATTATTCCATTCAGCATCATTACTAAGATTTTGTTCAGAAGAACACCTATTGAAGTCCCCCTTCCAGAGGGCAGACTGGGCCCACGTGTGCTCCTCCTAGTGGCTGAATGACCATCCATCTGAAAGGGACAGGCTCCTCATCGGGGGCCCTGGAAGCTTACATGCAATCAGTGAGAAACAGAGAAGGCAAAGAATTTGCACCAGTGCATCCCATAATGGTTCAACAGCTTCAAAAGGCTATGTCTACTCTTCAGTACAAATGTGAAATCATAGTTAATCTATATATTGTGCCAACCCAAAGTGGGCAGTTCAGTGACACTCTAAAGACAGCCACTATCCACCATTTGAGATTGTAATTGATCTTGCTCCACTTATCTCTTTAGTATAAAATATCAAAATAAGTTCATCATCACAACCTTAAAACTCCATCGACCTGAATTTTCCAGAACTTTTTTCCTGATTTCAGATTCTTGTACAAGGCTAAAATTTCTTTGCTATCACATATCTGAGTTCCCCTATGGTTACACACAAAGTCCCACTGTTTTTAAAGGGGTGTGATCAAGTTACATATGAGGTATCCTACTTCCCCCAATCTGCTTCATCCTTCACCTAATAAATGTATGTATCCTAGCAGTTCCCAAATATGGCCGCACATTCACCAGAGAAGTTTTTTAAAAATCCTGATCTCCAGCCGGGCGTGGTGGCGCACGCTTGTAATCCCAGTACTTTGGGAGGCGGAGACTGGAGGATCCGGGTTCGCGGCCAGCCTCAGCTCTCTCTTTCTCTCTCTCTCTCTCTCTCTCTCTC
>PVJS01012539.1:0-43666 GCA_004027185.1 Glis glis
AGTGAGGGTGAGGGAGAGAGGAGAGGAGAGACTGTGGAACCAAGAGAGGAATCACGCAGGTTCTTTGAGTTGTTTACTGAACGGGGGCAAAATCTAAACACCACTTCCCACAATCAATGCAGGGATCGCCTCAGGGTGCAGAGTTGAGCTCCCTAAATGAGTCTGGCCGTCTGCTAACTGCAGGTGATCACCTGAGATCAAGGATAGGGACTCCTCTTTTTCTGAGCTCTAAGAAGGGAAAGGCTCTAGGAGGATTTAATTGTCTGCCTGGGTGAATCGAAATGCCCTTTTAAAGCAAAGGAATCAAGAGAGATTGGCCTTTAATTGGCAAACTCTGCTGGTGAAAGAGGACAAAATATAGATTGGATGCCACCCCCACGATCCACCCTCAAGTGGTGTGCTCTGTTCTGTCTTTAGAAGGCTTGCTTGCTGCACATCCTAAGTATGGGTGACTTGTGTTAGACCTGAGTCTAACACTTCAGTTACCCAGTTTGGAGCGGGAAGTACGGTTTGATCTAGAACTCTGCCCGGTTCAGAGAGTCTCCCATTCCCATGCCCTGACCTTAGAATCCACTCCCCCAGAATGCCACAGTGCAAGATGCTATGTCTGCAGGAAACCCATACCACTGAGACTGGGCAGGCCAGGAACTTAGCTTCCAGGAGGCAGGAAAGAAAAGGAAACTGAGCACTGAGACCGAGACCCAGCGCCACTTGGAGAGGACAGCCAGGGCTCAGTTCCACCCTGGTCCAGCAGGTGCTCAGCCATTACTGTGGCACAGGCCCACATGCAGCCCAGTGGTGGGCACTCTCCCTCTTCTCCCGGACAGCGAACCTACTAGGTGCACACCCGCGGGGCCCTCCTTCGTGGTGGATACAGGCCATTTTGTCTTGGCCAGAAGCAGGTGTTTATGGCAGTCTGCATCTGTATGTAAGTCGAGGCAAGGGGAGGCATGCTGAGGGGGTGGGGCAAAGGCGTGCTGGTGACCAGCTGTGGGAGGTGCACACATTCCAGCTGTGCTGTCACCTGTGCCACCAGGTGCGGGTTAGGGGGAGGTCAGAGGCAAGAATCTCAGGACATTCCTGGTCTCTGTTCCCAGGATCTGGGAGGGGATGAGGCTCCAAACAATATGGCTGGGTGGATTGTTTTAAGCCCCCGTGTCAGCCCATGGTCTCCACCCTGACATTTCTCTTCTGTGGCATTTCTCCTTCTAATCACAATGCCAGAGTCATCTAGCTGTGGGCTCTCTCCCTGCCTCTTCTTCTCCAGTGCGAGCCCGCTGGAGGAAGTTTCCCCAGGTCTGAATGACGCGCTAGCTGGCTTTGAGGGGCCGTGATAACGTGAGAATCCTGTTGCTCCAAAGGACAAAAATACTCATGAGGTGGACCCCAGACATGGCCATCTACCAGGATGCTCCTTGGCTGTATGCCCCTTTCCCAAGGGGTCCCAAGCCTCACCGGTCCTTCCTGAGATCTTCCGGTTTCTTTCCAGTCAGACCTCCTCTACCAACACAGGTCACTCTGCAGATGCTGGGACTGCGGAGAAGGGGCGAAGGCAGGCTTCCTGTGGTTTTGGAACAGGAGATGCCTGGGCCCAACGTAAGCAAGAGAAGCCGAAAGAACATAGAGTTGCCAGTCTTGACTTCATGCTGAGCTCTGAAATTGGAGCGAGATCCCTAACTCCACCCATCATCCATAAATTCTGGGGCAGCTCATGAGAGACCATGTTCATAAAGACACTTCTCATGAAGCCTGTCACCTAGGGGACCCACTCATGGCTGCAGGACCAAATAGAGTTGTGATAAAGAAATGAGATGGGGGACTCTAGAAAGTATTAAGAAACAGTGAATGGTATAAAAAGGGCAAAATTTCTGCCAAGAAAGGGACTCACTTTTCTGGGTAGAGGGCAAATTCTCTCAGCTAGCAAAGCAGATAGGGGGAGCTACCACTTCTTTTCATGTTTGAACGGCTCAGTTTAGTGTAGTTCAGAACCGCAGAACAAAAGGAAAGCGCAGAGTGACATTGGTCTCCTTTCTTCTAGACTCAGGATGGGCTTAGAAGGTGACGCCAGCAGAAGGCGGAACAGAGTCCTATGTTCTACATCAGAGGGGCACACGTTCACACCCATTCTCTTTCCCTCTCTCCCTTCTGTCTTGATTTTCTTTTTCTTTCTCTCCTTTTTCCCTTCCTCCTCCTCTTCCTTCTTTTTCCAATGTTGGGGATGAAACCCAGGGCCTTGTGCATACTAAGCAAGCGCTCTGAGACTGAGCTGCACCCCAGCCCTGGCGTCCTGATTTCTTTGCTAAAGATGCCTCTGACCTCTATACAGAGCTCTCTAAGACCCAGGTCCTACCCTGGCTGACGCTTCACCTGAAGCCTTCACAGATGTCATATAATCATCTGTCCTCCCATTCTCCAGCCACCCACCTCATGCCTTCATTTCTTTAAGCCCTTTCCTCCAAACACTTCCCAAGATTATGTTTTCAAGTACTTTTAGCATTCATGATCTTTCTTTCTCTTTCTTTCTTTCTTTCTTTCTTTCTTTCTTTCTTTCCTTCCTTCCTTCCTTCCTTCCTTCCTTCCTTCCTTCCTTCCTTCCTTTCCTACTGGGGATTGAACCCAGGGGCATTCTACCTCCTAGAGCTACACTCCCAGTCCTTTTGTTTTGTTTTGTTTTGAAACAGGGTCTCACTAGGTTGCTGGGAGTTTCACTACACTGCTGAGGCTGTCCTCAAACCTGTGATCCTCCTGTCTCAGCCTCCCAAAGCATTCCGTGATTTCAAATTGGGAATATTATGCTTTCCTTTAAGCAAGCACAAATTTCCCAACAGAACTCATTATATGAATATGCCTGCTTTGTAGAAGGTAAATAATAATGAATCGAGATCATATTTGTAAAGAAATAGCAAGTCAAAATTCATGCACATGCAATTTGATTTTGATATGCTTGGCTCATTATCAACCCTGGTCCAAAGCATCCCTGCCTTTTCTTTCCTCTCCTTTTCTTTTTCCTCCTCCTCCTCCTCCTCCTCCTCCTCCTCCTCCTCCTTATCTGCCTCCTCCTCTTTTTTTTTTTTCCTGTGGATTGAACCCAGGGCATTCTACCTCCAAGCTGTAGCCCAACCCTTTTTTTATTTTGAATCCAGCTCTTGTTAAGTTGCTGAGGGTCTAAGTTACCCAGGCTGATTCTCCTGTCTCAAGTCTCCCACCCAGCTTATTCTTGAATGTGTGTTTTAATGTTTTCAAATAAATGAAGCAATGAAAGAACTGATATATCTATAGGGAAAAAATCTAGTTCTTGACCATTTAAGAAAGTTGAACTGCAATGACAATAGAGAGCTGAACTAAAAACCGCAAAGGATCCCCCCCTTTCTGGAGACCAGCGTGCTCTTTACACAAATGTTGGTGATGCTGAAATTCTCCTGCTCAGTTAGTGATGTTTAAGTGAAATATAGTACTGCTGGCATTGCTGGGAGCGCTCCCGCTCTGAAGAGAGGGTCAAACATAAGCACTTCCCAGCGAGGCCATGAGAACCCTAGTTTTGCATGAATGAAAGTAACTTAATTTCTGTGGTTTCTTTCAGCATCCCCAGCTATCAGTTGTATTATCTAACAGTGAGAAAGACAGAGAGAGAGAGAGAGAGAGAGAGAGAGAGAGAAATGTAAAGGTCTAGTCGGTGTTTTCTTTAATGTGAAGCGGGTGGGGCTGGCAGTAAAAATTAAATCTGACCAGTCCCTGTGGATGTCCGAAGCGAGAACTGAGCTCCAAGGAACACCCACTAAAGTGGGAGGAAATCCATGCTGTTGCGAAGATACACTTGGAAAAAAAAATTCCTGTCCTCTACCCATCCCTGGGAGGGACTTTAGCACAAGGTGTTTGTGCTATTCCGGCCAGGGAGATGCGGGAAAGATCTGGAACTGGCCCCCAGGGTGCAGGGCTAGAGGGGGGGAGGGGACGGAGGCATCACCTCAGGTCTGGCAATAGGGACTGCGACGGAATTACAGCTTGTAAAATAAGCCCCCACCAGTCTCCCAGGAGACAGCCGGCCTCGACTTGGGTGTTCCCTGCTCGTTAGCTTCAGTCATAATTGGTCTCTCCTCCCACCCCACGTTGTTGGTTTTCTGTGTGTGGCTTTTGGTGTGAGCGTGTTAGGTCATCAACAAACACAATGGCGGGAGGGGGCGGAGGGGGACGCACATGATTGTTTTAAAGAAGAAAGGAGAAAAGGGATAAGGGAGGGGGCAGGAAGGCTGTGAACAGAATGGGGACGATGCCCCAGGATTTAGGCTTCTGAGGCAACCCCCGGAGTGCCCAAGGGTGGGGAACGCTGGGAGTTTTGTCAAAGGGAGAACAGCCCCCGCCAGGAGCTGGGGCCCCCGCTGAGCCCCACTGGGGACACATTTATTCCCTGCTATTTTTGTTTGCTGGCCTCTGAAGGTGCCTGTCCCATATCCCATTCATCTCATCCAAAAAAATTTTTTTTTCAAAAAATCCCTTTCAGAGCAACCTACTCTAGAAAGGCAGGGGTATTAATTTCTCCCTCCATTCTTAGTATCGTTTTCTCCCTCCCCTATCTCTTCTTTCTTTTTTTCCCCCTTCTCCTCAGAGGAAAACCAGTCCCAAGTATGAGAGGTTACAAGAAATCTATCACCTGAAATCCCATCTAAAGGCCGGAGGAGGGCAGATGTCTTGCCGACCAGCAGGGCTGAAGACACATTTCATTGTTTTCACTCAAAAAGGGTGGACAGATAAGGTCCTGGGGCCCTCCCATCTTTATCTACTGTAGAAGGAACATTTGATATGAGAAGGAAGAGGCAAAAGTGTAATGAAATCAAGATGCAAATTTCGCTTTCCTCGTTTTTGTGTTGTGAAAGTTTTTAATTTCACTCCCGAACCCCGGGCTGGCCCGAGTTGCCAGGCAGCTGCTGCCAGAGCTCATGCCCACACCTTCGTGGCTGCAGCCGAAGTATTTCAGGTCTGAAACCTTTGCTGCTGCAGGGACAGCACGTGGGCTAGTGGTGTTAGGTAGGGTGTTTGGGGGGGTGTCGAGTAGGTTAGGCAGGATATAGTACCTGCACATTAAGGAACCTTGCCCAGCGCCAGCCACTCCGCAGCTCCGGGTCTACCGCGGCTGGGGCGCGGGGTGGGTGGCCGGAGCCCGGCTCTTCTCCTACCGTTTCTACCAAGTGAAGATTTACAGTCAGAAAAGGCTCTGTCGAGTTTGGGGAACACGCCTGGTGTCCACACATTCCGGAAAACCTGCTCTCAGTCGCCCTTCTTTCCAGCGGGGGCACCCCTGACCCCCATGCTCAGCAGGATGCGCAGCTCCATTAAGCCTTATCTCTCGCTTTTCCCCGGCCCACCTCCACGTTAAAAGGCCCCCAAAGCAAAGGGCTGACTTCTCTTTATGAAGCCCAGAGAAGGCGGCGATAAAGATCAGGCGTTTAAATTGGCCATTTTGAAGATTACATCTCTGCGGAGAGGGTCTTCCTTTCAAACCTCGCACTGAATTCAGTGCCGCGGCTATGCCTGCCCCTGCTCTCGAAGGCCCGGCACCTTTTAATTCCGCCGTGGAGTGGGCTGGGGCTGGGTGACCGGGTGCCATCAGAGGCCCGCGGGAAGGCCGTGGGGCGACACTCGTCTAATGACAAGTAATTGACGGATTCGAGGCCCTGCATTACCAGTGGAACCGGGAGGCATTAATTATTTAAAAGCGATTAGCCTCGCCGTGTGTCCCGTAGGCGCAGAACCTTGTTCAGGAACGATAACCAGCCACGCCAGGTGGAGCCGGCGCTCTGAGCGCTGCGAGCGCGTCTCCAGCCGGCCTAGGGTGCGGTGAACCAGGGCGTGCAGCCCCGGGCGCCAGGGACGCGGGGAAGGGGGACCTAGAGTCCCCGCATACGGAGACGCTCACAGGACTCTGGCCCTGCGGGTCAGTGACATTGATTTCTGCCCACTTGGGTTCGGGATCTGGTGACCACGGCTCAGACCTGGAGACCTTTCCAGCTGGGGTTGACAGGCAATGTCCGTGGGCCGGTTACCTAGCGCGTCTCACCCGGTCTGGAGAAAGACCCAGAATAACCCAGCTGGGTACGGGCCTCTCTCGATGCCTGATGCCCAGGCTTTAAGCAAAGACGCCAGGGAGATGGCAGACTGGGGAGAGAACAGTGGTGGGGGGTAGGCCTATAAGGAAGGACACCTTTCCTGTGCCCTGCCTTCCAAAACCAAGCACCCTGCTGTTTCAACAGGTAGCCGAAAGGCTGCTAGTTTTCTGAGGCCCGCACCTCCCCGCAGGAGGCGGGAAAACGCGCCCGATTCTGTCTGGTTCTCTTGCATCTCAGCGCGTAAGTCCAGCCCGCCCCGCGCGCTCCCGCCCGGGGCCAGCCAAGGAATGAGGCTTCGGAGGAAAATAGGCCTTTGGGTTGCGGGGAGAATGGGGCGCTGAAGGCCCTGCGGCTGGTGTCTGACTCTCTGTCCAGCGCTCTGCCTCGCCACCCCGAGGCTCCCCAGCCTGCCTGTGGCCGAGCGCGCCTGTGCGTAAAGGCCACCGGCCGCGAGAGGACGCGAGCGACGGTACTGGCTTCTTGGAAAGGCGCTGCCGTTCCTTCCACGGCCCCAGCATGGTACCGACCCTCAGGGCCGCCTTGGCCTGACTGCATCCGGGAAAAGGCCGAGACTAGATCCGAACCAGTGTGGGCCTTGCGTGGGGAGGGCGTCGCCTCTCCGGACACCGGCGCACCACGCGCGCGGTTTCCTGCCGACCCCACCCTAGACTCTGAGGCCACGAGTGCCCCCCACCCAGATGTCTTTGGGGAACCCGCGGCGTTCTGAGCGCATCCCCAGCCCCCAGCGGCTTGCAGGTGCCGCAGGCCGGGGCCCCACCAAACTTCTCCAACAGTGTTCAGAGCCAGCACTCGGGTCGGAACTGTAGGACTCTCCTCCTCCAGCGCCTAGCACGCTCCAACTCCCATCTAAAAGGGCCGCCTCCCAACCCCCTGGGTCTTCCTGGCCTGAGCTCCCTCCCCCAACCCGCGCCCCGGACGCGAGCTCCAGGGAGAAGGGCTGGCTGGGAGGAGGGGAGGCGTGCGGACCCGAGTGGGGGGCGGACGCTGTCGCGGGGAGCCCGAGGGCGGCCCCCGAGTGGGCGCGCTCCCTACCTGGGCGGCTGGCGGGCGGCGAGCGTCCAGCGCGCGGAGGGAGGCGGCCGACTGCTCCGAGCCGAGGCATCCATCCCGGCATTTATTTGAGCTCAGACCCAGCGACTGTTGACTTTAGCACACAAAGCAAAGATTTCACTGCCCGCTAGTTTAAAAATGAATATTTTACCAAGATATCGATCAGCGTTATAAAATTCAGTTAAGTACAATGGGATCCCGGCAAAAAAAAGAATAATAAAGGAGGGGGGAGGCAATATAATATCTGTGCAAATTTGCTGAAGTGTGACGTGGCGTGGAAAGTTTACCCTCCTGGAATTCGGATCTAGGATGTTTTTCCGGTTGTTTACTGACTCTGTTTATTCACAGATCACGGTTGCTTAAACCGCGCGCGGAAGGCGCGGGTAAAGGAAGAGCGAGAGCGGGGGGGGGGGGAGAGCCACTGCACCCCACTACGCGCAGAGTTGGGGGCAAGGGCGGAGCGCGGTCCCCGGGCGCCTAAGCCCGGAGCCGCGCTCAGGGAGGGGGCCGGTGTGGAGGGGCCGTGGAAGACACCCGGGCGCAGAGGAGCCCGCCAAAGCGCCGGCTGCGAACACATCCTTTTTAAAGTATTCGGACTGAACTACATCTTCTCCGCAGGGATCAGTGGAGAGGGCGCGCTAAGTAGTTTAAAACGACCCTCGCACAATGGGCGTGCGATCCGAAACAGTGCAGGTTAGCGCCGCGCTTTCAGCCCGCATTGTCCCGCCCTCGGCCCCCGGCCCTGCCTCTCCGTTCCTTCGCCACGGGAGCTTTTTATGTGATAATGAAACACATTTCAGGCCGGGCTCACGACGTGTGTGTCCTTGGCAGGGGGAGAGACGGCCTGATTGCTGGCTGCGGCCTCCGGATCCCCCCCCCCCTCCATTTCTCTTCCCTATGTTCTCCGGGACAATGTGTCATGTTAAAAAGGGATTTGGAGGCGGGGGCCCCGGAGGCAAGAAGTAAACCTCCCTCCAGCGAGTGGGAAGGCCAGGGTTGGGGCGGGGGAGGGACTCCGCAAGGTGGCAGAGGGCGCCCTGAGAGGCGGTCTCCTGGGCTGGGGCGCAGCGGGGACACTCCAGGTTTGAAGAGCCAGGAGCCCGGGCTTAGAAATTTAAAGCAAAAAGTCCTGGCCTCTGAGGCCCGAGGTGGGTTTGTACCTACTGCAAACTAGCTAAGTGTGGGCTCGGGCCCTGCTTCCCCCAGCCTGCAGGCCGGCCTCCCTGGCGCCTGGAGGCCAGGGCTTCCACGGGTTTCGGACCCCTAGGCCTTCTGCAAGGAGAGGTAGCACGGTTTTAAAGTCTTTTTTTCTGGGTCTTTCTTTGTACTTTTGGAGTTTCCTAACTCATCTCTTCAGCCACAGTCCTGGTTCGCCAACGTGAGCTCCGGGGGAACCGAGGCTTTGCGGGGTGTCAGGGTCTGCTGGGAGGCAGGAGGCACAAATCGTGGGACGCTGGCATCTCACTACTGCCAGGGCCATTGGGCAAGGGGCAACAGATGCGGCTTACCTCGGCCTCACGCCCAAGTATGCATTATTTTTATTTATTTATTTTTGTGGTATACTGGTGATTGAACCCAGAGTCATTCTACCTTCGAGCCACACCCCCAGCCCGACTTTTTTATTTCTTGTTTGGAAACAGGGTCTCACTAGGTTGATGAGTTTCACTACTTGCTGAGGCCATCCTAGAACCTGCGATCCTCCTGCCTCAGCCTCCCAATTATACTGATGACAGGCGTGCACCACCACGCCCGGCTGCCTTGTTTTTAAAAGGAGAGCTGGACCGCCACCCACAGCTATCCATTAAGAATCAATGGAGGAGGATCTTCTAAAGGTTTCCCCAGATCAGATGCTTCCCCACTCCTGGGCTTGTAAGAGCTGCCAGGGTCCTGCAGCACACCTGGCGGAGGGCGAGGGTGGGAGAAACTGCTGGTGGGGACTCAGGTCCCTGGAGGCTGAGGATCCCAGGAGGCCCAATTCCACAGGAAGGTAAGGGATGTCAGAGGCCGTGGTCAAAAGGCAAAGTGCTCCACTAGGAATTTGCAAATCGAACTGAAGGGAGGCCGGGCTCAGAAACACGGCCAACAGAAGTAAAAGCCTAGCTCTCCCCTGGAGAAGCCAGCCCTGGGCCCAAGAGACCACAGTGCCACAGTGCCTTCCAACAGCCCAGGTGGAAAGTTAGGATGCGGGAAAAGTAGTTTCCTCCTGGCTTTGAAAATAAACCTGCTGCAATGGTCCACTTGGGACCTGTTCCTTTTATTGTGTGTAAAGTTAACATCAAGAATAAAAAAGTAACCATATGCAATACTGAGTCCCACATAAGGATGCACTTGCTGACCTGTTCAAGGGGAAGGTACTGGGGTCTACTATTCACTCCGAAATGCACTTTGAGAAATAAGGTGGGTTGCCTGTGGGATGTGGCTAGGTGGGCGGATATGTGATGACCAGAACCCGGGCAGTGGGTTTCGGTGTGCTTACTGTAAAACTCAACTTTTGTATTTTAATAAAATGTTGGGAAAATAGCAACACCCCTCCCCACCTCCACCCCAAATACTCTGTAACCAGCCAGGGTTTCTCTCCCTCTTCCTTGAAATAATTCTGTTTTTTTTTAAAGTGGGACGAGGAAGGAGAGAGAAAGGAGAGAGAGAGAGAGAGAGAGAGAGAGAGAGAGAGAATATGTTGAAGAAAAGAAAGATTCAAGGGATAAAACCAGCAATAACACTTTAATATAGATCTGTGGAACTCTGGCTCTTGTCGCCAGAATACACATTTATAAGCCATAAATAAAGCACGCAGAAACCATAAATTAATCAGACCCGAGACCTGGATTCCACCGTGTCATGAATGGGAATGCATTTTTTTTCTTTTTCTTGGTCATTTACAACAGACCCTTACATTATTTTCCCCCTCTTTTTAAACAATAGTACAACCCTCTGGTTCTCTGTTAAAACTACATGGTTTTACACCGAGTCACTCACAAAAGTTTTTTCTTTTTTTTTTTTAAAGTAAGACTTCCTGCAACAGCAGCAACGGAGAACAACAACAGCAACAACTCATAGTCTGCAGGTGCTTAAAGAAGCAGGAGTCTACACAGTAGTGGAAATAGGAGGCTTTTTCTTTTTCTTTTTTTCAGTCTATATTTCCCCCATTCCTTCCCTCCATGTGTAGAGAACTATAATCTGTTCTGGAGGGAAGGGCTGCAGAGGGTGAGGGGCGACTGCTGTCTTGGGGGTGGAGGTGTAATAGATTTCTTCTCCTTCCCACCTCTCCAACACCCACTCCCCCAATGTCTCGCCCCTACTCCTCTCTCTCTCTCTCTCTCTCTCTCTCTCTCTCTCTCTCGTCCTTGTCCAGGCTGCCAGAGCTAGCCGGGCCTGAAGCTGGCTTCTTAAGAGGAGTTCATAATGGGCCGGGAGTACACTCCCTGGTAGTAGGAGGTGTCTGCGGCCAGGGGCGAGGCGTCCAGGCCCGCTTTGTTCGTGACCGGGCCCATGGCCAGGCTGCCGGGCATGGGGGAGCCGTAGCCAGGGTAGTGCATCACCTGTTCATAGGCCTTAAGGTCCATTTTATGGGGCTGGTGGTGGTGGTGGTGCTGGTGCTGCTGCTCCGAGGACATGAGGTTGTTGATGGAGAAGGGGTGGTTGAAGGCGTAGTGGTGCTCGGGCTTGAGGTGGGCCTCGGGAGGAAGGCCGGGGTGATGGGGCGGGCCCAGCAGGTGCGCGGCGGCCTGTGGCTGCTGCCCGGGCGAGGGCGCGGGCTCCGAGGGGCTCAGCGCCGCGGCGGGCGTCCCCTTCAGCTCCCCCAGGCCCCCTCGCTTGTGCTCCTGGCACGGCGAGGCGCTGGAGTGAGGCGACTCGGTGCCCGCCGGCGTCTCGGAGGCCGCCCCGGCCGCCTCCCCGAGCTGGGCCTGCGCCGCCTGGGTCCCGGCGCCCGCCTTCTTGCCGCCGCCGCCCCCGGCGCCCGCCGCCTCCTTCAGCGCCAGCTGCTTCTCGCACTTGAAGCGCTTCTGGCGGCGCAGGTAGCAGCCGTTCTCGAACATGTTGCCCGAGTCGGGGTGCAGGGTCCAGAAGGAGCCCTTGCCGGGCTTGTCGGGCGAGCGGGGCACCTTGAGGAAGCAGTCGTTGAAGGACAGCGAGTGGCGGATGGAGTTTTGCCAGCGCTGCTGGTTCTGCCGGTAGAAGGGGAACAGGTCCATGATCCACTGGTAGATCTCGCTCAGCGTCAGCATCTTGTTGGGGCTCTGCTGGATCGCCATGGTGATGAGCGAGATGTACGAGTAGGGCGGCTTGGCGTGCGTGTAGCTGCGCCGGTACGTCTTGGGGTCGCGCGCGCGGCTCAGGCCCCCCTGCCCGTACATGGGGCTCATGGAGTTCATGTTGGCGTAGGGCGCCAGGCCCCCCATGGCGCCGGCCGCCTGTCCCCCGAGGGGGCTCAGGCTCGGGCTCAAGTGGGGTCCCATGCCGGCCACTCCGGCAGCCCCGGCCGAGCCGCCCATGCCCGCCATGGCGCCCGCGCCCGGGGACATGCCCGCCAGGGACGGGCTCATGCCCGCGCCCACGTACGACGACATGTTCATGGAGCCGGCGCTCATGTTGCCCGAGCCGCTGCCCATGGCGGCCGCCGACATGCTCATATACGTGTTCATGCCGTTCATGCCCAGGCCGGCGTTCATGTTGCTCACGGAGGTGTAGCCCTGCGGACAGAGCCCGGGGAGGGAGGGGACAGCGTTAGCATCGCGGCTCGAGCGGGCCCCGAACCTCCCACCCACTCGCCCGTCCAGTCCCGGCCCCCGCCTCCGGGAAGCGCTTCCCTCCCCTGGACCCGCGGCCCGGGACGCCGAGCCACCCGGAGGGAGCCAGGACCGCCCTGGAGGTGGCGGCCAGCGAGCCGCAGATCTGGGCATGGGGCCCGTTCCCAGCCAGCGCTGCTACGCCTCGCCCGGATCCTAGAACAGCGGTTCCGCCGCGCGCCACCCAGTCAGGCCCCCGAGCGCATCCTCCCTCCCCACTGTCTCCCCAACTCTCCCGCCAGCATACACAGCCGGCGGCGCAGCCGGGAATACCGGGACGACACGTCCAGTCCCAGGAGGCCACGTTGGGGACGGGACACCGCTCGGGGCGCCAGGGGCGGCGGCCTCAAGTGCAGAGTCCCGGGGTCCCCGGTGCCCGAGCGGCCTCCCAGGAGCCCCTCCCCGGCCCCGGGGGACGGAGGCGCAGTCCCAGGCGCTGAGTGGAGGGACGGGGGAGGAGACGCGAACGGGGGAAGGAGCGACACGCGCTGCGATTAGCAGCCGAAAACTTTCTTCCTCTTTGTCCGCGGGTCTCTGCCTCTTCGCCTCCGCCGCGGCCCCGGCTCCAGCCCACCGGCTGCTCTCCTGCTCCCCACCCCCTCGCCGCGACCTCCCGCCCCTCCCCAGCCGCGCGCTGCCAAACATAACTCTGTTAGGATAGTGCGTGGCTCGGCCACGAAGAGGATTTGGAGGCGCCGCAAGTCAATATTTGATCACAAAGTTAATATTATCTCAAGGCTAACAGTGTGTCGTATAAAAAAGAGACCCATTTGAGTCGAAGGAGGGCGGAAAAGGCGGCTGCCCAGAAAGGCGGCTGGGTGGGGGGCGGGTGCCGGCCAGGGAGGCGATCCGGGGGTCGGGGCCGGCGAGCGCGCCACCACTCCGCTCTCCCCCGGCCGGGGCCAGCGCTTACCTCGGGCTCGGCGTAGTAGCTGCTCCAGTCGGACGGCTCGTGCCCTTCCATCTTCACGGCTCCCAGCATACTGGAAGCCGAGTGCATGGCAGTTTAAAATTTAACAGCCACAACAAACGACCTGCAATCAGCCCCCACCCCCACCCTCTTAAAAAAAAAGTCGGCCAAGTCACGGTCCCCTCCCTCCCGCCCTCGCTCGCTCCCTCGCTCGCTCGCGCTCCTCGCTCTCGGCTGGCCCCACTCCCTCTCTCTCCCCCGGCCGGCCCGGGGCGCGGGGAGAAGCGGGCGGGAGGGCTGCGCCTCGGGAGGAGGGGGCCGCGGAGCCTCGCAGGCCCAGGCCGGAGCCCCGCCGTCGCCAGCGCCCGCCGCCACCGCCGCGCTCCCGGGCTGCCGGGCGCAGGCTGAGCTGGGCAGTGGCTTGCTGCCCCGAGGCGGCGGGAAGCTCGCGGCTGCAGGCGGGTGGGGGAGAGGAGGAGGAGGAGGAGGAGGAGGAGGAGGAGGAGGAGGAGGAGGAGAGGAGGAGGACGACGGGGGGAGGAGGTGTGGACCGCGCAACGGACAAGTGCCGCAGTGACGTGGGCGGCCGGTGATATAGCGCGGCGCGCTGGCGCGGGCCTCCAATCCCCAGACCCGGGGCAGCCCATTTGAATAATCAGCTCACACCTAGGTGAGGCGCGGCCCGGGCCGGCGCCCCGCACCTGCCCTCGGAGCCCGCGCCGCTCCCGCCGCGCCCCGCAGCCGGGATCCCCGACCCGGGAGCGGCACGGACCGCGAGCGGGACCCCGGGCGCCCCGGCGGGGTCCGCGGGGAGTCCTCCCTGGGCGGGAGGACCGGGGAAAAGGCCACCCGAGGGCGGCCCAGGGCTCCTGCCCCCGCCCGTCCACTAGCGCCCGGCGCCCGGCGGGTCTCTCTCTCCGAGGGTGCGTCCGGCCTTAAGCGGGACCTATTTATCCCGGGTTCCCTCGCTCTCCGCGCACATTCCCGGTCAAAACAACAAGCAGGTGACAGCCAATCTGCAAAGCGCTGTGTAGCATTTAGAAAAACTGTGTACACACCTTGAACTCGCCCGCCGCGGCTCCGGGGAGGCCCCTCCCCGTTACAGTTGAGTCCGGGAGCGGCCCTGGACGCTCGCGGTCCGGCCACCTCGGCTCGGCTCTCGGCCTCTGCGCGTCCGCCTCCTGCCGCCGACAGGGGCTGCTGGGCACGCGGCCCCGCTGGCCCACGCCTGCGCTCGCTCCCTGCCCGCCGCCCGCTCGGGAGGCTGCGGGTTGTCTCTGACATTCAGGCCGGCGTGGCTCAAGGGTACTTTTCAGTCTCAAGCAAGGTGCCCACAGCATTTCGTAACTAAAACAAACAGGGCTGGAGGTGGAGGGCGAGGCAGGAGCGGGGAGAGGAAGAGGGGAATCGATAATGGGGCGTGCGTGCGGAGTCACTCCAGGATGGTCTCTGTCCACTCTGCCTCCCAGAGGGGCTGTTTTATAAAAACCAGGAACTTCAGCAACCCTAAACTTCTCTGTAATTTCCCCCTACAGCCCCTGGGTGCACGGATTGTCGCGTGGCCCTCAGTAAGTCCAGGTTTTGGACTGGGGGGGGGTGGTTGCAGGTATTTACACATGAAAGCTCTTTTCTTGTTGTTGTTGTTTTGTTGTTGTTATTGTTGTTGTTGTTCTGTAGCTGTGACTGGGCCGTGAAATCAGCCCTGCACATTCACTCTCAGAGACAGAAAAAATAGGCCCGCCTGTCTAGAATCGGGAGCGAGAGTGGCCGAGGACAGAGGTGAGGTGTCACCCCTGAAGCTGAGCGTTAAAGACAGATGCAGGCTGCGTGAGGGTCGGGGAAGGCAGGCGAGCCAGAAGGGGAGCCCCTCCCCAGCCCCCAGGCCTCGTGGGTCTGCATGTTTGGGGCTGAAGATGCAGCCTTTGACAGCGCCTTTGCGGGCGAGGCTCTCAGGGTTTGGACAATCCCGTAGCAAGGCAGTCATCGGAGCCAGTGTCAGCAGGATCCCCCAAAGCCAAGGCCTGTGTTTCACCGAAGCTGAAGCCGGTGTACCCCACCCTGGGATGCTGGGGTCTCCCAGGAGGGCAGGCTGACAGGGTGAACCTCGATTTGCTTGCGTGATGGCGTGTAAGCAAGTGGAGGTGTGCGCAGGGGAGCCGGGATGGGGGACAGGTCCCCAGCATTTCTGCTCCTATGGAAGACTTGGGGGGAAAACAGGGAATGTGCTTGGAGCTCAAAAAAACGAGTTTTTTAAAAAGCTTTCTGCGCAGGTCAGAGCAGAAACATTCTCTCTCTCTCTCTCTCTCTCTCTCTCTCTCCTCTCTCTCTCTCTCTCTCTCTCTCTCTCTCTCTCTCTCTCTGTTTTCTCTCTCTCTCTTCTCTCCTCCCCCAGACACAATCAACCGGGTCCTCATCCCAGGAAACACAAACTCCGAAACAGAAAAACGCATGAAACAACAACAGGCAGTTTTCTGGTGGGTATTGCATTGAAAACTCGAAAGAAAATCCCGGTTAAGTGCGTGTGTGTGTGGGGGGGGGTGCACCGGGGTATTTGTGACTTTAGGTGTGGGGCCCATTCCTGGTTGGGAATGTGGTAGGAGAAGCTATTCCACGTGGAAACGGAGAGCAGGTGCTGGGAGAGGAGGCCTGCGTGAGGAGAGGGCTCCTGACCCGCGGGTCCCGCGAGCTTCACCTTCCCCGGGTCCCACTGGCGGCCGGGATCCAGGACAATGGGGAGCGCTAGGCCGCGGCTTCCACAGTGACGGGGCGCCCCCTGTCGGTGCCAGGCCCGCGGGTGCACCTGCACGCTCCTAGCCCCGCAGCTCAACACCTGGCCACCACCTGGCCACTTTCTCCCGGGCGTCTCCAGTACCCCCGCCCCCGACCACGCCCGGGGTTCTGCAGGTCCTTGGAGGTCCCCGGAATTCGACGCAAGCCCAAACCGGCTTAGGACAGGGTCGGGCTGCGGAAGGTCCCTCCGCCTTCGCAGCCTGCGGGGTCCTGCGCCCTGCGGCCAAGGCGCAGGAGGCCCGAAACCCCGACCGCCTGGGGTCCCCTGTCCTTCCCCCGCAAGCCCCGGCACTCCCGGAGCTGCTTTCTCCAAAGGTTTATCCAGAGCTGGGCGTGGAAGCTTCCGGGCAGGAACGCTGTAAATTGCCCCAGGTGGGGAAGCTCACAGGAACTCTGGCTGCAAACTAGGTGTCTGTCCTTACCCCCCCTTCCTTTACCCCCCTCCTGGGCCAGTCCTACACAGCTGTCCTTGCCCTGCTTCCTCTCCTTTCTTACAGTATAGCCTTCGTATAACCAACGACTGTGCTTGGGATTGCAGGGATTTTTATTTTTATTTTTTAGTTTTTGTACTGGGGATTGAACACAGGAGTGTTCCGTCTCTCAGCTACACCCCCAGGCCTTTTTATTATTATTATTATTATATTTTGTTTTGGAACAAGGTATCATTAAGTTGCTGAGGCTGGCCTTGAACCTGCCATCCTCCTGTCTCAGCCTCCCAAGTCCTGGGATTACAGGCCTGGGCCACCACTCCTGGCAGCAGACTGTTTTTATTCTGATTGTGGCCAATGGGCTCAAATCTGGGCTACCTCTGCTTTCTCTGGAAAGAGACACCATGTTCCCCTGGCCCTTTAGCAAAACCTCTCCCCAGAGTTCTCTTTGTCAATGAAACTAGCTGAAGGAAATCAATAAACAGAATTCAACTACCTTAAGCCATAACCCATAAAATACCAAAGTAAAAAAAATATATAAAGGCCTAGCGAGTTGATCAATACTCCAGTTGGTAAAGCCCTTCAGAGAATAAATATCCAGCGAAGGCTTTGTTCAAAGTTTCCCAAGCTGTTTAGGGCATTACCCCACAGGTCTGCAGGTGTCATCCCAACAGAAGAGGGAAACGTGACTTCAAGTCTTAGGAAAGGAGACATTTTTCTTCCGCACAAGCTTTTCTTGCTAGACTTCAGGTGCCCACACATCCCCTAATTCACAGGGTGCAGTTCTCTGATGGAATCCCCAGTTATCAATGAAGAAAAGGTGTACGGTGTCAAAGGTTATCATCAACGTTTCACTTTCTGCAGGTGGGTTATTTCTGAAATTTATTTTTAAAAACCAGCCCATTCGAATTTGTTTCCTTGGCACTGGGCATGCCTTCCAACCCTCTGGTTCTGGGCTCCATCTTTGCTGAGGGTCAACACACTGGCTGTTCCCAAGAAGGACAATTAGCTGAGAACACTTCATCAAAGGATATTTACACAAGGAAATGAAGAAAACAGTGTTGCCATCTCTGCAAAAGCACAGGAAAGTACTGATAAAAGTGCATTTTAAGCTTAATAAACAACGCTCCTGAGCACCAGCTACCAAGGAAAGATCCAAGGACAAGAAGGGACACAAGTCAAAATAATGATGAAGTAAAATAAATACAATGTTTATAACCCTGATTAGGCTGGGGGTGTAACTCACAGGTAGAGCACCATGGTTCAATCCCTAGTACCAAACAACAAACCCAGCAATGACACACACGTGTGTGTACACACACACACACACACACGCACCCTGACACAGTAGAATTCTCTCTCTGCTCTCCATTTCTCTGCAGTGTGGCTGTATCATTTTTGTGTCATTGCTGTTTTATTATTACATTATCTTTTATTATTATTTTATGGTGAAACATGTAGTAAGGCAATTAGCTCTCCTATTAAGGTAACTTTGGCAAAATAACTAAACAAATATTCACTCAGTTCTCATTCT
Organism: Glis glis; assembly: GCA_004027185.1. NCBI lineage: Eukaryota > Metazoa > Chordata > Mammalia > Rodentia > Gliridae > Glis > Glis glis. The sequence goes on from PVJS01012539.1 coordinate 17,622, forward strand.
CCAAAGATCAGAGAAGCCACCGTCCAAACTGATGAAGTTTTTGGGTTCTGAAAAAAACAAACCCATATTATTTTTCTTACTGGTATCAGGGAATGGACTATGTTCTTCCTGGAGTTGAGAGAGGAAAAGAAGAACTATTCATGGCACCCCAGGTGGTGACTTCTAGCATGGTCTCCTTCCATAGGGAAGAAAGGACTGCTCTCCCCTCTGGGCTGAGGTTAAAGTGGTTTGGCCCACAGATCTCTTCATGCCTGTAGAGTTTGACTATTGTTTGGAAGGATGGGTTTTGGTTATAGATGCTTGCTTGCTTATTTATTTATCGTGGTACTGGGGGTTGAGCCCAGGGGCATTCTACTTATTTTTTGTTTTGAAATAGTCTAGCTAAGTTGCTGAGGACCTGGTTAAATTGCGGCGGCTGGCCTTGAACCTACGATCCTTCTGTCTGAGCCTCTCAAGTCCTGGGATTACAGGCATGCGCTACTGTGCCCAGGGGATGTTCATCTTTATGGGCTATCTCAGTGGTTGAGTTGAGCATTTGCAGACTCCATTTCCATCTGTGTAGCTTTGCACAGAAAGCCAGAGCTCTGGCTGGGGATGGTGGTGCATACCTGCAATCCCAGTACTTTGGAGGCTGAGACAGGAGGATTGCAGGTTGGAGACCAGTCTTAGCAACTTAGCAAGGCCCTCAGCAACTTAGCTAGACTCTTTTTCAAAAATGAAAAGGGCTGCTGGTGTAGCTCAGAGGTAGAATGCCCCTGGGTTCAATCACCAGCAAGAAAGAGAAAAGAAAGGAGGAAGGAAGGATGGAGGGGAGGAAGGAAGGGAGGAAGGGAGAGAAAGAAAGAAAGAAAGGAAGGAAGGAAGGAAGGAAGGAAGGAAGGAAAGAAAGAAAGAAAGAAAGAAAGAAAGAAAGAAAGAAAGAAAGAAAGAAAGAAAGAAAGAAAAAGAAAGTGCTCTGCCTGGTTGGGTTCGTAGTTTGACAAATATTTCTGGTATATGCTTGACATCCTGTCCACCATTCTTGCGTTTTTAGCACATTTCTGGTATGTGGGACTCTTATAGCTGGTAATTAAAATAATTAGAAGAGATAAAAATAAAGAAATGACAAGTTTTAGTAGCAATAATAACATGCCAATGTGAAAGAGAACAAGCTCTTCTTTGAGGGACGCTTAAATTAGATGCATCTGCATCTGTGGCCCTGGGAGCTGTTTCATACATCTGCATGTTTTTCTTGGGAGAAATCTCAGTGGTTCCTGCCAAAGAGGCAAGCAGTGAGCTTCATTAAGGAAAGAAGTCACGGAGTGTCACACACGGACGACCTGAAGGATCAGACCACAGCCATCTCTTCTTTGGGTTACAAAGGAGCTAATTTAGAAGTGGCCACACCAGATCTATGAGGTACTGATTACTTACTTGGATAAACACATGTACTTTCAATAATTATGAAAGGATGAGGCATCTTAGAGATAAGAAAGGTCTGCAAGCCCTGGGTTTTGAGTCTGATGCTTAGGAAGCAGTTGTTAGCTTCTTGTTTCCATCTCAAAGTAATACAGGGACTCTGTGTAAACACACACACACAACTATACAAAACTGGTTCTAATATTAAGCAATAATAATGAAGGGGAATTTACATATGTCTGTCCATTTAGCAAATATGAGCAAATGGGAGTGCTTACTACATTCCAAATAGTAGGGAACAAAAGTCATGCACTGCTTCTTTCTTTTATTTTCTTTCTTTTTTTCTTCTGCCACAAATTTCAACCTCTTTCTGTTTTCAAGGCTCCTTCTAACCATGATCCAGGAATTTCCAAGTGTGAAAATTCCATTCCAAAGAGAAATTCCACATTTCACCACTCAGAAATAGTCTATCTTCTGGTAAAGATGGACTACAAACCAGGGGGAAGGGTTCTTCCTACTCCTCTCCCCCCCCCCAAATAAACAGGAAAACCAAGGGTTCCATCCTCCAGTGGTGACCAAGATGTCAACAGAATAGATTAGCCCAAAGGTAACCACACCAGAGGCACCGTGGCTGCTTGGTCCTGGCCTACTCCAATTTACAGTGTCTCCTTGGGACCAGTTTTCCATCAACTAGATGCCGGGGAAGAAGGACAAAGGAGACAGGCTGCTGCTGCTGCTGCTGGCGTAGGAAGCCTGTCATGTCTGACACGCGTGAACACGCAGTTCTTAGGTGTTGGTGAGATAAGCGCCTCCATTACATCCCTGCGGAAGACGCTTTCCAAAGTAATTCCAAAGGAGAACCTCTGGAGCTCCCGGAGGAAAAGTGAGCTTCCAGGAGGCGCCAAATCACAGCTGCAGAGCCCCACTGAGCCTGTCTCATTAACCAGCCCCTCACACTTTTATGCGCATAGGAATTCCCTGGGGAGCTTGGTAAGGTGCAGCCTCGAATTCCCAGGGGATCTTGCAGCCCCCACGGACCAGACGGGCTGCCAGTGGAGGCAGTTGGTCAGCTGATGATGCTGTGGAAGAGCTCAGCCTGGAAGGCCTACTGCTCTCACCAGTCTGTCCACAGCAAGAGGAGCGCTGGTCCCTCTTCAACTTCCCCTCTTCAACTTCCCCTCTCTCCTGCCCCCAGCCACCTGAGCCACCCTTCAGTCGACTTTCAGGGTCCTTTGGCTTAAGGGATGCAGAACTTGCTCCTGCAGCCCCAGCTGCCTGGGAACAGTGCTCCAGAGTCCAGTCACCACCCCCACCTCCCCACCCCCACAGTGCATGGAGGCTCACCCCACAGTCTCCCTCCCCCAGTCTGGTGTTTTCCAGAGACAGGGATCTCCCCGGTAGACTGGGAAGGAAAGGGGACCTGTGACAACTATCAGTTTGCAGCGTAGAAACGGTTATTTTCCAAGTACAGAAAAATGGCCTAAGCCAAGCATCTGCTGCAAGGGTGCAGCATTGGCAAAAGCCCACAAGACCCCCTTAAAATCTCTCTTTAAGACAGGTGTGGTGAGCCGGGTATGGTGGCGCACGCTTGTAATCCCAGTACTTGGGAGGCTGAGACCAGAGGATCCGGGTTCGCGGCCAGCCTCAGCTACTTAGTGAGGCCCTCCGCAACTTAGTGAGACCCTGTTTCAAAAGAAAGAATAAAAAATAGGGCTGGGATATAGCTTGGAGGTAGAATGCCCCTGGGTTCAATCCCCAGTGCTGCAAAAAAAACAAAAACAAAAACAGAAACAAGACAGGTGTGGTGGCGCACACCTGTAATCCCAGCACTTGGGAGGCTGAGACAGAAGGATTGCAAGTTCAAGGCCAGACTCAGCAATTTAGCAAGACCCTCAGCAACCTAGTGATATGCTGTTTCCAAATAAAAAATAAATAGAGCTGGGGGTGTGGCTCAGAGGTAGAAGCCCCCCGGGTTCAATCCCCACTAAGGAGGGAAAAACTTCTCCTTACTGAAGGGGTCCACGCAGGGGACTGGCTGCCTGGCCTTTGCCCCAGGCAGACCAGGAATTATGCTCAGGGACAAGACTGATTTCCCCCCACATCCCTGAACCCATTCCCCAATTCAGAGTGCATTTAAGAAAAAAAATAGAAAGATGAAAGGAAGAGAAAGTGAAGAAGACATTCCTGTTCGCTGAGTTTCCACGGAGGTTTGCTTATTCCCCCTTGAAGGCAGTTGCCTGAGAATTAAAAATTTCTGGCCATCTTCCCACCCATTTGTACCCGGGATTGAACCCAGGGACATTCTACCTCTGAGCTACACCTCCACTCCTTTTTATTTCAAAACAAGTTCTTGCAAAGTTGCTGAGGATCTTGCTAAGTTGCTGAGGCTGGCCTCAAACCTGCCATCCTCTTGTCTCAGCCTTCCAAGTACTGAGATTTCAGGAGTGCACCACCTTGCCCAGCCGGCCATTCTCTTTATGCTCATTCTATTTGCAGGATGCATTCATTATGAGCAGCAAAAAAACCATCTTTCTTCTTGTGGGAATTTAAAGGCGGCATTCCTTCTGGAAAGAGCTGCTTCCTTCCATGTAAGAACTGCTAAAAGAAAGGGAAATACTTTTCCTGCAGGTAAGCTCTTTTTACTTCTACCTTATTTACAAATGCACATGGAGAATTAATGGAGAGCTTCGGAATTTTGGAGCAATTACTTAAATCTGCATCTGATTTGAAAGCAACGTTGGATCGGGGCTGAGCATGTCAGTAAGGAATGTCTTATGAAGCTTCTTTGAGGAAGCACCTTTCCTGGATGGAACTGGACAGACAACACAGACTTCTTTTCCCATGGTTCCTTTCACGAAGCCCAGCGTGAAATCCCCGGGTAGGCTGCCCCTGGAGCCCTGGAGCTTGCAGCCCTGGCTCTGGACAGTGGGACTGTGCTGCAAGTGCTGCACAGGGCTTGGCAGTACTCCGCAGGTCTGTACCCCGCAAATCTCCAGCAGCTGAGCCAGTAAGTGTGAAACCCGTGACTTCACTCTTCCCGGTTTTCAAAATAGAGTGCTAACTAGATGCTAATGACCGGGAGGAACCATGAGTTAGTGGCCAGTCCTGGTGGAAGCTCTGAGTCTCACACCTGACACCTGCCCCCCACCACAGGTTAGGAATTAGAAGGAGGTGGATTTATCTCGGCTTCCCTATTTTCTGTCATTCTTTTCTCCTCTTTAACATGTTGAAGTTAGAAATAGAGAATCCCTTCTTCATGTTCATCTCCCAAGAGTGTTTTCTAGCCCCCTCCCCCAAATGGCTGGGCTTTTAAAGAACAAGGAGGTGTTATGATAGGGGGTAATGCTTACATCAGACTGAATGGTTCACACACACCTTTTACACGGGGCGGCAGGGACTGGGGTGAGAGATGCTGAGGGCTTGCCTCTGCTAAGTCAGCCCTTTTTCTTCTTCTTCTTCTTCTTCTTCTTCTTCGTCTTCGTCTTCGTCTTCGTCTTCGTCTTCGTCTTCGTCTTTGTCTTCGTCTTCGTCTTCTTCTTCTTGGAACTGGGGATTAAAACCAGGAGCATTCTACCACTTAGCTACACCCCCAGACTCTTTCATTTATTTATTTTTTATTTTGAAACAATCTTTCTAAGTTGCTGAGGCTGGCCTTGAACCTGTGAACCCCTGTACCCCCCCACACACATACACACAAGTAAGTAAAAAAAGTAAAATAAAACTTGTTATTTTATTTTATTTTTGTGGTGCTGCGGATTGAACCCAGGGCCTCATGTGTGCTAGGCAAGTGTTCTACCACTGAGCTATACCCCTAGCCAGCCCCATAACCATTTCATAATGCAGGGTACAACAGTTGCAGAATATGATCAATTTAATCTAATTTTTGTAATAATTAATAAATTTTGTAATAATTTATTAATTATGTAATAATTAATAAATTTTGTAATAATAATTATTTATTATTATTATTATTATTAAAATAATAATAAAATTTTGTAATATTAACCCTCAGCCCATCACTATGTAGGAGAGATTTGAATCTCACACAGCAAACTATCAACAATGATGCTCCCAGGAGTTGGGACTGGGAGGGATGGGAGAGGACCCTGCTTTTTACTTTATATCTGCCTTGTTTTTATAATTGTCTCTTTTGATTTTGCCATTAAGTCATTTTAAACCAACACAGAGAAGTGTGGTCTCTGCCACTGCACGACTGTCGTGCTGCATACAGATATTTCTGCTCCTTGTTAATCAAAACATACTTTCTTGCACCTTGTTTGAGAGAAAATGAGCAAGTCCCCTCCCTGGAGAAACATAGTCCTTATTGTAAGGACAAAAAATCAAATTGGGAACATCCACAGGCTGGGAGAAGTTAGGTAGGAAAAAGAAACCCCTTAGACTTAATAAATCTTTTTTTTTCTTCCTGTGGTGCTGGGGATTGAACCCAGAGATGTTCTACTTCCAAGCCACATCCCCAGCCCTATCTTTTTTGTTTTTGAAACAGAGTCTCACTAAGTTGCTGAAGCTGGCCTCAAACCTATGATCTTCCTGTCTCAGCCTCCCAAGTACTGGAATTACAGTTGTGCACCACCATGCCCAACTTGACCTAATTTAAAAAAAAAAAAGTGGATGTCATGTGGCAAACTAACCAGCTAGTACTTAAATCGCCGTGGTCTTAATTGCATCTGGTCCTCAGCACATGAAAGGATTGGGAGGCAGGCTCTATGCGGTGCTACTTAATTAATATTTATGACTGCAGAAGAAATTAAACATGTCCAACGGTGTAATTTTAAACAGCCTGTGGTTACGGGCAGCAGAACTGACAACCAGGAATGCAAGCACTCTGGGAAGGTGAGATTCCAGTTTTCATCATTTCCCCATTTCATTTTTCATGCTGGGGGAGACCCCCATACCAACGTCAGCATCTTGGTTATAGTCTCATCCTCTCTCTCTCTGTCTCTGTCTCTCTCTACCTCTGTTCCGGGGATTGAACCCAGGGACATTCTATCTCTGAGCTATACCTCCAGCCCTTTTAATTTTTGAAGCAGGATCTCCCTAAGTTGCCAAGGCTGGCCTCAAACCTGCTGTCCTCCTGTTTCGGCCTTCCAAGTACTGAGGTTACAGGTGTGCACCACCACGCCCAGCTATAGTGACTATTTTCACTTGGATTTTTTGCATGTTTTGTTTGTCTTTGTGATTGCATATCCAAAGGAAGATTTCCTTTTTTGATGGGAACAAAGATCAAGGGGCTGCCCAAAGACGTTAGCTTTGGAGCCATCCATAATAGCTCCACTGGGTGCTGCTAGGGTAGACATCTGTCATGTGCTGATTCTTTGTGTCGCAAGATGATTCTGGTTCTCCTTTCTGGGAACAGAGGGTTGGTGAGGTGGCATCATTTCCTGTTATGAGGATCTATACTATAAGGTTGGTTCAACCTCTGTATGCTAACAAATGTTTATTAAATGGATGAAGTGTGTGTGTGTGTGTGTGTGTGTGTGTGTGTGTGTGTGTGTGTGTTACTGAGGATTGAACCCAGGGAATCTCTACCTCCCCAGCTCTATTTTTTTAATGGTCCTGGAGAATCAGGGGCATTCTACCTCTGAGCTACACCCCCAGCCCTATTTTATTTTTTAGTTTGAAACAGGGTCTCACTAAGTTGCCAAGGGCTTCACTAAGTTGGTGAGGCTGGCCTTGAACCTGCGATCCTCCTGTCTCAGCCTCCAAAGTACTGGGATTACAAGCATGCGCCACCACACCCAGCTCCCAGCCCTATCTTATTTTTTTATTTTGAAACAGGGTTTCACTAAGTTGCTGAGGCCCTCACTAAAGTGCTGCAGGTGGCCTCGAATCAGTGATCCTCCTGTTTCAGCCTCCCAAGTGCTGGAATTACAGGCATATGCCACGAGGCCTGGCAATAAATGTTTATTGGATGGATGGATGGATGGATGGATGGATGGATGGATGGATGGAAGAACAGAGGACAAATGCTACACAACTTTGATTAATAAAGTCATAGTTCACCTGTGAGCACTGGTTTTGGCAGGTTCGAATCAGATTACAACAAATCCTAAGCCAGTGCTGTTCAAACTTCTATTGATCACCTATTAATGTGTGTTTCAGAAGTTTACTTCACTAAAATTATTATTGAATATAAAAAAGAGAAATAATAGAAATTCTCAGTGCATATCACATAGCAAAAGCATATGTGGAGCCGAGTGTGGTGGTGCATGCCTGTAATCCCAGTACTTGGGAGGCTGAGACAGGAGGATTGCAGGTTTAAGGCCAGCCTCAACAACTTAGAGAGACCCTCTTCAACTTAGTGAGACCCTGTTTCAAAATGAAAAATAGGGCTGGATGTGTAGCTCAGAAGTAGAATGCCCCTGGATTCAATCTCCAGTACCACAAAAAGAAAAAAAAAAAGAGCATGTGTAGACTTATAGACTTAAAAAATAAATCTGTTTCCTTGTGTGTGTGGGGGCAGGGTATAGTGGCTCACACCTGTAATCCCAATACTGGGGAGATGGAGATAGGAGGATTGCAGGTTTGAGGCCAACAATTGGTAACTTAGAGAGACCCTGTTACAATAAACAAATAAGTACATACATACATACATACATACATACATACATAAATGGCTGGAGGTATAGCTCAGAGGTTAAATGCCCCTGGGTTCAACCTCCAGTACCGAAAAAGAAAAATAAAAGGTAGTGCCATCTCTCTTTGTCTTCTTCCTGAAGTCCCTGGGTCCTGGGAGCCCCAGCCACCGAATGGTTTTGCCTGTCCCCTTCGGTCCCTCTGTGAAGCCATCTTCCACCCCCATATTTCCAGGTGACCTGAGTCTACAAGAAGCCTCCTTCATCTGTTTTTCTAGAAGAGCTCTCAGTGGCCAGAGCCAGACTGTCTGTCTCCTGAGCTCCTGTCCTCTCTTCCATGACCACTGCTTCGGACCAGCCTGGGGGTCAGCACTGGGCCGGGTCCTGTGCCAAGATGCACCCAATTTAAAACATTTTTTAAAAATTTAAAAAAATTCCACTTGGATTTATTACAGATAACAGTGAAGGTCTTATTCTCTTAAGCTGATCAACATAGCCACCTGTTCCATAAAACCTGGAAACCTTGCTCTTAGTGATGGAAATCCTCCCCTTTGCAAAGGGACAGGGTTCGTTAATGAGTGGGGGTTCGTTAATGAGTGGGGTTTGTTAATGAGTGGGGGCCGAGGCTCCTACTGTCAGCCTCTGCTTTGCTCATTGCTTGGAAACACAGCAGAAGTCAGGTTGGCAACGCAAAGCCAGGGGCAGAGCGCAGAGCAAGGGCACACGGGGGCGGTCACGGGGGGCAGGCCGAACTTCTCAGCCTCCCAGCATCATCACCCAGTGTCTCCTTTTCCTTAGCGGTACTTGAGCACGGCAGGGTATGGAAGCACTCAAGACGTGGCATGCCATCCAGCAGGTTCTCACTGCGGGCACCCGAGGCTCGATCCTGCTGGGGCCACTGGGGGCCAGAGCAGAGCATGCGCCCAAGAGCTGTCCCTACCAGGGGCTGCGGTGTTGATGCACCAACTCCTCTAGTCATTGGCTGACAGTCCTGCATGGATGGGTCAGAGTGTCCCTGGTGGCAGATGGAGGTTGGGTGTGAGGGACACTCTCAGGACCCCAATATCATCTAAGTTCCAAAGGCTCCATTTCTTAATGGTAAGGGCTTAGAGGCCTCCTGCTCCTAGGCCCCTTCGTCCTCTAGCAAGGGTAATGATAAATGCCTTTTCATTGTTAGAAGGTTGAAATGTGGCTTTGCTTTAATTCTCAAACAATGCATCCAAGCGTGGCTGATGTAGAAGGGGGGACAAGTAGACACACAGGACTGTTCGTGTTTATCACGGGCTCCGGGGCCAGCACTTCATGGCTAAGAGTGCGAGGCCACGAACCCCCTCTAGTGCCTTCAAGATGGAATCAACCCTCCAAGTTGAATTCTCGGGTTCACGGGGTGGGAATCGCTCGCATGCTCCCACAGTGGGTGCTGTCGGCCACTTCTGCATCTATTACATGAGCTACTCGGAAATATGCCCCAGAATTCCGAAACTTTGCTTTCCTATTATTTTAGCAGAACAGAATGGCGAAGGCAGTGTGAGCTGGAGAGAGAGAGCAGCAGGGAGCGATGGACAGCGTCCTGTCTCCACGGAGACACTTGCTGAGAAGGCGCAGTCTGAGGCGCACCGTCCAGCACTGTGCATTCCCAGAGGGGTAAAATATGGAGTAAGTGCGTTCCTATTGAGTAGACGGTAAACCATTGCTTTGCTCCTGATTTTCTCAGTAGTCCCCGTTTTATCATTAGTCCCCATTTGCTGTCGCCTCACCTGCAGCAAATGGGGACTAATGATAAAATAATAGCCTCTTAGAAAATCCTCATCCTAAAGTCTGGATTTCTAGATCCTCCCCCAAACACTAAAAACCAGAGAGCGGAATAGGCGAGGGCTCAGGAGAGTACAGATCACAGAGGAAACCTGTTACAATTCCACTCTGAGCACGATCTTAAGCACCCTTGTGCAAAATGCCAGGACTGTGATCATTCCCACCGTGTGTGACAGGGGACAGCCCATTTTCAGGGCCATTCTACAAAGTACTGATGGAATTTCTCCTGTCCCTGTAAGAACTCTCACTCCTTGGTCTCAGATTTACTTTTAACCCAAAGCCTTTGATTAGATCCCCCATGAGGTTAATGAGACCTTAAACCAGTCACAAGACCTTTCGGAATTTATCTGGAGATTCTGCCCTCTCTTTATTTTTATCGCTATCCCATTAGCCTTTCTTGTAATTGAGTTTTATGTTCTAGACATTAATCATTTTGATTTTTAAGACCAGATAACATCTGAAGGGCTTCATCCCATTTCCTAAGCTCCTTTAGGACAGCACTCAGTAAAGCCTTACCTTTTGTCTTCTTATTGAAAAAATAAAAATAAAACATACACACTAACTTGAGATGTTTCAGATTTTATTATCTGAGCATAAACAGAAAGGGATGAGCCTTCGATTCATATTCTATTCCATCAGGAGTGCAGCCTTGCCGGAGGGATTAGCATGTTTAAAGGAGCGGGCAGAACAACCCACATAATGAATTTTCTGGGGGCCTTAGCAGGGAAAAGGCTGTTCATCCCCATCACGGATGCTTGAGCAGGCTGCGTTCTCCGGGCGCGCTGATTGGACGCCTCTGGTCCACAGCAGCCAATCATAAGGCCTCAGAGCAGAGGCCTCCATCTTGGTTGGACTTGGAGGGAAGGCAGGGGTGAGTTGAGTGGCAGGCGACCTGCAGGTGCACAGGTGTTGCGTGTGTAAGGGTCAACAGATGGCGAGGTTGTTTCCTTCCCTTAAACATTTTTTAAATCAGTTGAAAACCCGGAGATATTCCAGTTTCCCGATTTTAAGTAGCCAAATGCAAGCACCATCGCTGTTTCTCCTGAGAAAGGGATGCTGGAAAGTGCACTGGGAAGGGCCGCCACCTTGGTAGAAACTTCTACAGTAAAATGTTCCTTGGTCTGTGCGAAGCCGGTAGCATATGCCGTGGACCTGGAATAGCTATGACTGAGTTTATTCAAATTTTTACAAGAAAGGAGAGGGCACAGGGCACTGCTGTGGAAACCACTGTTTCTCAAAGGGCTGGAAACCCCGGCTTTTCTTACCTTGGTCTTACTTATCAGCATCTCCTCTTCCCTGCAACTGTGTCAACATGGGGGGCCACCTTCTCTGTAAGTCACTACCTTTGATGTCCCCAAGGGTTCCTCATCAGTCCCCTGCCAGGTATTCTTTCCCTCCCGGCTCTATTAGTAACTGTTCCTCCCCAGGCTTAGCGTGAAGCCTGGCAGGTGGTCTAGAACAAAGGTATTCCTTGGTTGAAGAGAGAGATTGATGAATGATTGCTGTGAAGGGCCACGGCCTTGGTTTGAGACTCTGACTCTATTACTTATGAGCCCAGTAACACAGGGCAGGTTCTGCGCCGCCTGAAGACCCCGTTTGTTCATCTCAGTGACGTTCACGATTGTTTCTTCCTCTAGGTGCCATGGAGGTCAGGCTCGTAGTGCTCACAGTGCTGACTCACGGAGAGCCTCCGTCCATATTGATCATCACCTATGAAAATGCTACAAGATCTCTCCCCCACCTCTCATACTGGGGATTGAACCCTGGGGCATTCTACCTGTGAGCTGCACCCCCGGCCCCTTTTATTTATTTATTTTTATCTAGCTACGTTGCTGAAGGTTTCGCTAAGTTTCTGAGGCTGGCTTCAAACCTGCAGTCTTCCGATCTCAGACTTCTAAGAACTGGAATGACAGGTGTGCTCCACCATGCCCGGCTATGTTTCTTTATATTTCTGTTTCTCTATCATAAGGTGTAAAAACAGCTGGATGTATTTTCTCAGGATTTAGATGGGATCTAAATTTATACCACAGGCTGTGTGGTACCCAAGAAACTCTCTGTGTGGGGCCGCTAGTAGGTGACGTCAGCAGGTCAACTGGAGGTCTGGCCTGGCATCTCCAAGCTGCCCACCTGTGCAGCCAGTGCCTCCCTTAAACATTTTCAAGAGGATAAATGTGTGCCCAGGGTATATTTCCTTTGAGGATGGTTAATACATCCTACAGTAAAACTGGATGTTTTTTTAATATGTTTTTATTGGTGCATTGTAGTCTCACATCACAATGAGTATCAGTTTGGTGTTAACATACATGCACACAGCTCTTGGTGTCCCTCCCCCTGCCTCCCTCCCACATGTAGTAGTGAGAATGATGTTGGTATAATCTCATAGGTGCACATTAAAACTGGATGTTTAACTGCTTGCTATGTCATTGTCCTCATCATACGGGGGAAATCCTAATGTTTCAAGTTGATATCTTGGAGGGCAATCATGTCATCCTACAGAAGATCTGCTGACCTGACTCACAGCAAGCATTGCTTATTATTATTATTTTTTTTGGTGGTTATTTCTAAAACAAGAAAATCAGGCTTTCTATGGATACTATCCTTCTTAATAGCTTAGGAAAGATATCAGATACAGATTTGAATGACCCAGATTTACTTCTGTCTCTTGAGAGCTGGGAGCTGGATGAGTGCGTTGGTCTATTTCACTGAGCCTTAGAACTGAATGTCTAAAACAGGACAATGGTGTCCACCTGGCCAGAGACTGTGACGATGTCAGGATATGGGAGGGGAAGGGCTGTGCCCTGCTGTGGTTCTGCACAACCTGGTGGGCCTGAGCTAGTTAAAAAATTTCAGAGCATGGAGAGAATTTGGCTGCTCCCAAATGTTTTTTTTTTTTATAAAGGTGCACATCTGTCTGTGATGACTAGGAACAAACCTTTATTATTAAAAATATTAAACCGGCGGCTTCTTTGTCCCTTCCTACATCACATTCTCTTTCAACCTATCCGCTGTGAAAGTGAATCCATGTGGGAAAGGCTGAGTCTTTTCTAGATCAATGCTTCTTGGTGTTTTGGCATCATTTGAAAATCTTATTAAAAGGCAGACTCGGATTCAGAAGGTCTAGAGCGGGTGGGCAGGGGGAAGACTGAGATTCTCCATTTCCGACAACGTCCTAGGTGATAAAAATCTGCCACTGTGCGGACCCTTCTTTGAGGGTCAAAGGCCAAGAACAAAATAGCCACTGACCTTCTACATGACTTGACTCTTTCCTTCTTGAGCCCACAGCAAGGAAATAATTTTGAAATCCAGATTTATGAGTAGGTGGAAAATAAATTCCAAAATCTGCCTTTACATACTAAGAATAAGGAAGGACTCACGGACTCAGACCCTGTTACGGTTTGGGCTTGGCATGTCCCCCAAAAGGCTCCTTTGTGGAAAGCATGCCCCCAGAGCAGTACTCTCCAGAGGCGAAGTCAGGCCCTGAGCTCATCAGCGAAGGGTCAACAATTTGAATGGATTTACTGGGTGGTAATTCAGGCAGGTGGCACCAGGCTGGAGAAGGTAGGTAGCTAGGGGTGTGGCATTGGGGATTATTATCTGTCCCTGGTTGCCATCTGTCTGACTGTCTGTCTGTCTGTCTGTCTGTCTCTCTGTGCTTCTTGACTGCCATGGAGTTGAGCTCAGCTTTCCTCTGCCAATACCATGCTGCCATCACGTCATCCCTGGCGTCAGCCAGCTATGGACCGTACCTCTGAAACCGTGAGCCAAAGAAACTTTTCCTCCTCCGTGTTCACGTCAGGCATTTTGATCACAGTGATGGAGCAGCTGTCTAATATCCACCCCGAGGCTTTATCTGATGGGAGGCTATGGAATAGGACATAACACCATTACCCAGTAAATAAGAAGTAGGTGGGGGAAGCGTCCAGAATCCTGAGAGAAGGGTCAGAGGGAGGGAGAGAGGGAGAACAGTAAGAGGTGGAGCCCTGGCTCTTCTCCCTTAGGGATAAATCCCAGGAACAAGGAAAGGTATGGAAACATCTAGAAAGTATTTTCTGGGGCTCTGGAGATCTAGGCCCACGCTCCTTCTTGCCTCCCTACACACCCCAGCATGGCAGGGCAGCTGTGGAAGCCAGAAGGAAGTGGGTCCTGGATGGAGGCCTGGCTGCCTGGTGGGACGTGCACTCTGGAGACAGGGGTGGACACAGCTGGAATGGGATCTGCAGCCCTGAAGCGGAGAGGAACCATGGGTGTGGACCGCCTCCGTACCATCCAGGTCCGCGGTCCACAAACACTGCAGCACGGGGAACGCACAGAGCCACCTGCGGAACAGGCAGGGCCAGCTGTCTGCAGTGGCACCGGAGGGTAATGTCTAGACCAGAGGGGAGGACAGGCTCTTCACTGGGGCTAGCTGGAGTAGAGGCGTGCCTGTCGGGACCCAGGCTTCTTGAACCTAGGGACACGACCAAGGGGCAGGAGGAGGGAGTTAACCGCTCTGCTGAGAAGACGGCTTCAGAAGACAAGGGACTTCAGGATGCAGGTGCCACTCCCACAGAGGGACCGGGCTGCTGCAGCCGGAGGTGGGGACATCAAGGTTGGGTTCAGTTCCAGGAAATAAAGAAGCCCCTTTTTCCTTGGCGCGAGGGAACAGTAGTGCATAATGTCTGTGTTATGGCATTGTTCAATCAACTTTAAAATAATGCTCTTACAGCAGCCACAAAACAATTTAACTCATATGCCTCGTGCTACATGCTTTACCTAATAGCAATGATAGCAAACCTGGTATTTGTCTTTTAAAATTGAATTTTTGTATACATATATTTTCTAGACTTCTAAATCTTTATTTTTGTACGCTCGATTTTGTTACCATTTATTGTGAAAAATGGCAAAAATGTGTGTATGTGTATACGGAATATATATAATGCTCTGGGTTGAGCAATATTCCCCCCAAATTCATATGTTGAAGTACTAAGTCCTAGTACCTCAGAAAGTGAATCTATTTGGAGAAATGGTCTTTAAGAAAGTAATTAAGGAGCAAGGCATAATGGTGCATGCTTATAATCCCAGTACTTGGGAGGCTGAGACCGGAGGATCTCAAGTTTGAGGCCAGCCCCATCAAGTTAGCGAGACCCTCAGCAACTTAGTGAGATGTTGTTTCAAAATATAAAAAATAAAAATAACTGGGGGTGTAGCATAGAGGTAGAATGCCCCTGGGTTTAGCCCCCAGTATCTCCCCCAATTAATTAAGGTTAAACGAGGTCATTAGGATGAGCCTTAATTCAATGACTGATGTCCTTATAACAAGAAGAGATGAGGACATGGATACACGCAGACAGAAGCCCATGCAAAGACACAGGGAGAAGATGGCTGTCTACGAGCCAAAGAGGCCTCAGAAGAAACCTCCCATGCCAGATTTGCAGCCTCCCGAGTCCCAAGACAATCCAGTTCTGTTGTTTAAGCTGCTCAGACTCTGGAACTTTATTATGGAGCCCTAGAAAACTCATGTGGAGAATAATTATGTATTAGACATATATGTAGCCAGTCCTTTTATAGCTGACGATGGCAATCTAATAAGAGATGACCGAATTGTAAATTCTTCTTGCTCACCCATTGTGATAGTTGGTCTGGTGTGTCAACTTGACCCACCCAAGATCATGTGACTTTGGTTGTGTAACAGCAGATTGAACCCGAAGTCCTGCCCTAAATGTGGGTAGCGGGGTTCTGATAGGTGCAGGACTTGGATAAAAGAAGGAAAAAAGCCACGTAGAGAGAGCCGCTACTCTTCCTGAAGAAAACGCATCTGTTCTCGTCTGAGATTGTTGGTCTCCAACTCTGCCGTTTCCTTGAAGAGCTTCTTGATCTTCTGCTCTCGTCTGAGATCGTCGGCCTCCAGCCTTTGAACTGAGACTTCACCATCGTTTCTCCGAAGAGCTTCCTGATCTTCACATCTTGGACTGGACTGAATTGGTGGTTGCTTCAATCCTAAGGCTCCAGCTCTTAGACCGCCCGACCAGCTACTGATTCCTTGGATTCTTCACGTGCAGTCGAAACCTAGGACTACATTGTGAGCTGATCTAATAAACCCCTTTTTCATATACTCATTCTGTGGATTCTGTTAATCTAGTGAACCCTGACCAATACACCCATTCAACAACTGTGTATTGAGTGCCTTCAGTGTGTGACAGCCTGCGGGCACCGTGGTGACAAGACATGTGACCCAGGCCCTGACTGGCCCTGCGCACGTGCAAACTCATCCAGTGCACGGCAATCTGGCACGCCAGGAAGGTCAGGGAGGTCAGGGAGGTGAAAGGTGAGCTGGGTTTGGCTGGGAGAGCCGGGGCACATCCCGTTTTGGAGGAGTGGCGTGAGTGAGCCATGATGTGAAGCGGAGGTCACGGTGCCCTGGACACAGTGACCAGAAGCTTGGGCTGGCGTAAGGGCAGAGCGGAAGGAGATGGCGAGAGATGGCCGCATCGTGCCGGGCCTGGAAGGGGGTCAGATTGTGCAGCTCAGGTTTTACCTGATGAGGAATGGGGAGTAACTGAAGTTTTTTAAGTCGAGAAGTCACATGACAACAAAATGGTAGACTAGCCCACTAGCAACCTGAGTGCGGAGCAGGTGTGTCCCGGGTACAGAGAAGAGATGGGCATCGTGTTGACGTGGATGCGGGCACCTGAGAAGAGCCCCAAGAGGGTCCAGGAGCCAGGAGGGAGGCTCAGCATCTGACAACCTCCTCTTACCGTTTTCCTTTCTATTTACTGAAAAATAAAATACTTTACCATAGCTTGGCACCCTTCCTGCTGAATTGGGAAGAAGGCTGAAGCCGTTGGGCTTTGGTTTTCTTTTTGGTCCTGGGGATGGAGCCCAGGGGCACTTTACCTCTGAGACACACCCCCAGCCCTTTTTGGTTTTTATTTTGAAACAGGGTCTGGCCAGGCCTCCTGTCTCAGCCTCCAGGTGCCGAATCATTGCCCAGGTGGTCTTGGCCTTGTCTGAGGCTGGTGGGAGGAGCCTCTTGGTTATGCTGAATGAGGATCATTAGCATATTTATAATAGGGCTCGGGTTCAGATAGCAGCACCTGAGAATCCACATAGAGATGCTATTGTGAGGAGGAAATTAGTGGGTCCTGGAGGAGGCGAATCGAATCGGTGACAATCCTGCTGCTTGTTACCAGCAATGGCGCTGGGAGTAGTGATGGGCAAACTGAGTTTGCACTAGAACATTCCATCTTCCTGTTGTCTGAAGTTCCACTCCACAGACATCACGCTTTTGGTCTTGCAGCTCTTGAAAGGTGAGTGCTCAGCCAGGCACGGTGGCCCACGTCTGTCATCCCAGCACTTGGGAGGCTGAGACAAGAGGACTGTAGGTTCAAGGCCAGCCTTGGGTACGGCCTTACATATAGTTTTCACACTGTTCAGTTCTTGGATTGGCCTGTACGTGCCACATGAGCTGGTGCAGACAGGGTCTCCCAGAATTCTCTCTTGCCTGTCTTGGATTTCTCTCTTCCTTATTATTTTTTCTTCATTCCCCCCTTTCACTTAAAAAACAGAAATGTATTTTCTCACAGTTCTTTTCTTTTTCTTTTTTCTTTTTTGGTACTGGGGATTGATCCTACCTCTGAACTACACCCCCAGCCCTTTCTACTTATTTTTTAAATTTTGAAACAGTGACTCTCAAAGTTTCTGAGGCCGGCCTCAAACCTGCCATCCTCCTATCTCAGTGTCCCAACAACTGGGATTAGAGGTGTGCACTGCTGCACCTGGCTTGATCTTCTTACTGATCCGCTGAATTGAGCAAGTTCAAAAGCTTGCCCACTTCTGGACTTGTAGGTGAGCGCTCCCTGGAGGGTTTCCAAGGGTGGCTTTCCCAGCGAGGCTTAGTTAGGCCAGCTAAAATGTTAGCCTTTTACTATATTTGCACCTATCAAAGATCTCACAGCCCAGATGGCCCACAAATTCTGGTAAATTCCCTCAAACCTTGTGAAACAAGACCACCTGTTACCAATTTGCAGACTATCTCCATTCAAAAAGGCTGGAAGAGCCCGTCATGGTGGCGTGCACCTGGAATCCCAGTGCCTGGGAGGCTGAGACAGGAGGATTGAAGGTTTGATGCCAGTCTTAACAACTTAGTGAGACCCTCAGCAACGTAGCAAGACACCATTTCAAAATAAAAAGGGCTGGGGAGTCTAGCTCAGAGGTAGAATACTCCCAGGTTCAATCCCTAGTACCATAAATAAATAAGTAAATAAATAAATAAATGGCTGAAGGCTTAGATCAAAACAACTTTCTTCTAAAAATATCTACACCAGAATTGCAACAATTAAGAGGATTAGTAAAAAGAAAAAAAAAGTTCTGAAAATTTGGGGAATGGTATTTGCATTTGCAAAATAATTTGCAACCAGACCTGCCAGGCAAGCACTTCAGGGAAATCCAGAAGTGGGTTTTGAATATCTAGATCTCTCTCTCTCTCTCTCTTTTTTTACCTCCATCATCCAAATCCGTAGTAAAATCAACTTTCTAGCTGTCCGCAGTAGATGGGACGAAATGCTCAGAATAGCTCCTGCAAGTGCTGAGTAATTTTGACAAAAGTAGAAGTTGATGGGATGCAGCCACCTTGAGTTCTCTGAATCAGCTCATTGCCCAAGAAGCCCTTCAACCCGCCGGGCCCGTCCTGCGGCCGCCTGCTCTCCTGGCCAAGGCCCACCCCTCCGCCCGAAATAGCCTGGACTCCGTGCATAGGTGTTTGGCTGGCTGGCGATGGCCGCTCCCCCCTCTCCTCATTCAGGATTTCTCTCCTTCAAAGGACACTTTGTTTCCCCGGCTTCCTTCCCGGCCTGTACGAATCCAAAATGAACTTGAACTAAAAGTACTTGTTGAGCGGTTAGCGAGGCTCCCAACCGTAATTTGGAGTCAAGGTATGAATATTTTACACTCAAAGGCTCACTGAAGATTTGTAAAGGGGTTTTTAAAAATAAAATGAATACACTCATTCTTGTTGGTGCAGGAAGTCTATAGCTGTGGAAACAAAAACATGGGAGGGGCCCTCCACCGTGTCTGTAAAATTCAATCTGGACCTGTGCTTGCGGCTGCTCAGCTGTGGTGACACAGAGCGTCCTCCGGCCGAGAGAAGGGCCCGAACGGAGGAGAAGTGGGGCACAGAAGCGAAATACCCACATGCCACCGAATTCCAGAGGTGTCCTTTCAGAAGGCTCTCCGAGTCCTGGCAGGAGAGAGGTGTCGGGCTGGGAAGCCAGGAGTCAGATGCCTGTGGCTGCCTTCTACGGCAAAAATAGATTCAAAAATAATCCAGGCCTTGGCACAGTCTCTTCTAAGACGGGAGACCTGAGTGGCCCCTTGCTCGCGCCCTGTGTCGGCCCTGCAGGATCCCAGGGCTGAGCGAGCTCGGGGGCCGAGACAGAGCAGGACTACACGTTAACTAAGTGTTTCCTTTCCTTTTCTTCTAGAAATCTGGAAGGTTTCTTCTCTTCCGCCTGGTTTGTACAGAGGGGTCTCGTGAAGAAGTTTCAAGAGGTGGAGCTTCAGCAGAAAAGAACTAGGGGGACAGAAGGACTCACGTGGGGCTCCCCCACTGCTTGCAGTGTGACCGCCTCGGGGGATGGTTGCTGAGAAGCGCAGTTCTTTGCTGAAGTCTTCTGCATGAGGATGTCCTACCACACGCCATTGCTGACACCCGCCACGCACGGGCTGAGCTCTCTTCTCTTATAAAGCCCCCATCTTCTTCTAAGCAAAGTGGATGGCAGTTTTGAGGGGAAAAGAAAGGTGGTTTTATTATTAGTAATAGTTTTTGTCCTAGAGATTGAACCCAGGGCATCCTACCAAGCTATACCCCCAGTCCTTTTTATTTTGTTTTGAAACAGGGTCTATCTCACTAAATTGCTGAGGGCCTCGCTAAATTGCTAAGGCTGGTCTCGAACCTGTGATCTTCTTGTCTGTCTCCCAAATACTGGAATTATAGGCATGTGCCAACATGGCCAGATGAAAAAGAAGGTTTTAAACTTTAACAAGGTCGCTGTCAAGGTCATAACCGGCCTGGGGTGCCTTGGGCATTACCCTTTAGCAGATGTCCTTAAATAACATTGCTGCTTCTTTTGCTATACCTCTAAGAGGTTTTATTTATTTATTTTTTTTGGTACTGGGATTGAGCCCAGGGGCATTCTACTACTGAGCTACATTCCTAGCCCTATTTTATTTATTATCTTGAAATAGGATTTTGTTAAGTTGCTGAGGCTGGCCTCGAACCTACGGTCCTCCTGTCTCAGCCTCCCAAGTACAGGGGTTATAGGCGTGCACTACTGCACCTGGCTAAGGTTTCATTCTTCATGTCTAAACTCCATCCTGGATCCTGGATCCTTTAAGTAAATTTGATCTGTGAGGAATTTATAAAGAAATCAGATATACACAAAAAAGACAAAAACTAGATATCATTTTAACTTATTAACTGGGCAGAGGTTCTACACTGTGTTAATATGTAGGGTTGGCCAGAGGTTGGCTAAGCAAATGGCCTTGTGGACTGGGTGTGGAAGTAAATTGGGACGGCCTTTGAGAACGGGTCGGTGGCCTGCATTCTCTGACCCCCCAATTCCAATTCTAGTTATTTATTTCATAGAGAAGTGAGCAAAGATTGACCTATTGCATTTATTGTGATTTGGAGAGCGTGGACACAACATCTGTACCATTCAGCGGGGGGCTAGTTCCGTAAGGTCAAGTCTACTCATGCAGGGGAATATTACTCAGCCTTGTAAACAGGAATGTGCAGACGCCGAGAGATCTCCAAACTCTATTCCAAAAAAAAAAAAAAAAAAAACCGGACAGGGCAGAGCAGTATGTAGAGTTTAATCCCACTTGTATATAAAAGGCACACAAATGCATGTAGAGGGGTAGAAAATTTCTGGAAAAAAATAGATCAGATATTGTAATGATTGGCAATCTTCCATGTGTGGAACTGAGGGTCTGAGTGGAGAGGAATTGACTTTTCCTTGTTATCCTCTTTTGTATCACTTTGGTTAAAAGCCATATTCATGTAGTATCTTATTGTAATCAAGCTTAATATTTTTTTAATAAGCCAGAAATCCAGCTGGGGCATGACTCCACATTTCCCGAATGCATCCAGTTATTTCCTGCTTGCCCCCTGTGCCCCTGCCCGCACTCGGTTTCCCTGAGCGAGGCAGCCTGTTTTTGGCTGAGCTCCTTCAGCACGAGGACAAGTCTTAGCTCTCTGCGTTCCTGTGGCAGGTCTCTCCTGTCATAGGAAAGGGATTAAATAATATTCGGTGAAGACCCAAGGGATCTCAACTGCTCTCCTGAGGAAGGTCCCCTGGTTCTCTATCTATGTACTTGAGCCTTCCTATCAGCCCGCATTGAGGCTGTTGCACTTGTTTTCTTTTGACACACCACAAATCATGAGGAACTCAGGCTTGAAACACACTATCATCTCAGTTGCTGTGGCAGATGTCCGTGCACAGCCTGGGCTTTGCTGCAAGATCTCACGGCTGAATTCGAGGCGCTGGCTGGGGCAGATCCCCTTGCAAGGCTCAGCTACAGAAGGATGCACTTCTAGGCTCTGGAGGTTGCTGTGGGGATTTGGTTTCTAACCTCCTGTTGGACCGAGGACCCCGGTTCCTGGCTTGGTGTTAGTTGGAGGCAACTCAGTTCTTCCCCGGGGCCTCCCTGGCTTCGTCGCAGCCACAAGGAAGCCAGCAAGGCAGACGCTCCATGGTAATGGAATCACACCACAGCTGTGCCACCCTTGCTCATCTGCTGGTCACAAGCAAATCACGGGTCTTGTCTGCATTCAGAGGGGGGATTATGTTAGGAGAGTGTGTAAGGGCACGCGTACTGGGAGGCAGGAATAAATGAGAGTCACCATAGACTTTGCCATGGTCATGAACTTGTGTGATGGATATTCGAGTAGCCTAAAACAACTCCATCAGAAAAGTCTCAGAGCCACACAGGGCCTCTCCACTTACAACAACTTCCCTTCCAGAACTTTCTGGGTCCTTCCAGATCAATCACGGTTCACCCATCTTATGCTCATCTGGTTTCTCCTTTCCACCTGGGCTTCATCTGATGAAGCCAACCTGGGCTGAAAGATAGATTCCGCTCTTCCCTCATGGGGTCCCCAAGCTGGATCCTGAGGGTTAGAGGAGAGTGACTTGGGGTGAGGCTCTACAGCAAGAAATGAATGCTCTCAGCTCCGTCCGGGCTCTCATTCCTAGCCAGATGCCACCTGTCTCAGCCACCCACTGCACCCTGCTCTGAGACATCACCATTCCGAGTCCTCTGGCTGGCCTACTAGCTTGTTTGATGGCTTATTACCAGCTTCCCTTCTGAGGGCAAAATGAGGGGCGTGGGGGGTGCGGGACTTGTTTATCCTCGGTCACCGCAGTACCTCCAGGGCCTGGAATGGCTCCCAGCACTGGGTAAACACTTAATAAGCATGTGTGAGATAAATAATTGGATTAGCCGGGAGTCATCAGCGGGCCTGTGGGAGGTGGAAGGCCCTCCTTGCTGTGGCCCTGAGGGTCCTTTCTCACCTCGAACACCATCTGCACCCTGGGAATATGCCCCGTGTCTTCTGGTGTTGTTGACTGTGGTCTGGGGAGGTATGGCCACCCCCTTCTCTCTCCTCAGCAGACTAAGACGGGGTCTCCCCCATCTCCCATCTCTGCACTGGCCCGTGGGGCTGGAACCAAGAAATGGATGCAAAACGTGGACCCCACAGCCGCCTCTGCTGACCCGCACACTCGTGCCGCAGGTGGCGTAATTACACAGAGAGACTGATGATGGCCAGGACGGGTCACCCTGGTCATTGGCCCCAGGCCTTGCCTGTAGTAGCGTCTCTTCAAACCTCCTGCGAGCTGGTCCTCTCACATGGCACGCTCCGTGTCCCCCGAAGCACCGCTGCTTCTAACACCACTACCTGGTCAGGTGCAAACGCAGTTGCTAAGCCAGCCTCTCAGGAGACTGTGAGTGAACACAGCTGCCACCGCATCCCTGTGTCGGGAAGGAGGTCTCACGAGGACACAGATCCGCCATCTCAAGGCTTTGAAATGACTGTCCTCAGACTGGCCAGGACCTCAACCCATCGCTGCTGTAAGCGTTGAAGAAATGGGTCTCTGATGTTGGATTTTTTTCATAGTGTTTATTCAACATTTAATTCTAGCTCTAAAATTTGCATTCTCTGGATCATTAAGGTGACACCTTTCTCATGACTGACAGGAAGCCGGGTTCAAGCCAGAGCACCTGAGACAGCTTAGCACTTTTTCCTTTTCTTTTTTTTTGTGATACCACGCCTGGCTGCACTTTCTTTTTTTTATTTTAT
Source organism: Glis glis (assembly GCA_004027185.1). Taxonomy (NCBI): domain Eukaryota; kingdom Metazoa; phylum Chordata; class Mammalia; order Rodentia; family Gliridae; genus Glis; species Glis glis. Next base: position 40,761 of record PVJS01012539.1, read on the forward strand.
GGAACTGGGGATGGAACCCAGGGGCATTCTACCTCTAAGCTACAACCCTAGCTGTATTCTTTTATTTTGAAACAGGGTCTCACTAAGTTGCGGAGGGCCTCACTCACTAAGTGGCTGAGGCTGGCTGCGAACCTGCGATCCTCCGATCTCAGCCTCCCAAGTACTGGGATGACAAGCGTGCGCCACCACGCCCGGCTCTGGCTGCACTTTCTAAGAGTTCACCCCTTCGGCCTTCTTTGAGCTGCCAGGGCCGTTTGCTCTTAGGAGCAGATGATGGCACATTGGTAACACTGACCAGCTCACAATAAACCCTAAGTCCTAGCCAGCTGTGGTGGCACAGCCTGTATTCCCAGTACTTGGGAGGCTGAGACAGGAGGATCGCAGGTTCGAGGCCAGCCTCAGCAACTTAGTGAGGCCCTCAGAGACAAGAAGACTCTGTTTCAAAATAAAAATTAAAATAGGGCTTGAAACTGGATGTGGTGGCGCATGCCTGTAATCCCAGTATGTGGGAGGCTGAGACAGGAGGATCACAGGTTCAAGGCTAGCCTCAGCAACTTAGTGAGACCCTGTTTCAAACTAAAAAATAAAATCAGGCTGGGGGTTTAGCTCAGAGGAAGATTGCCTTTGTGTCCAATCCCCAGCACCAAAAATACATAAATAAATAAGTAAATAAATAAATAATAAAAAATAGGGCTGTGAGTGTAGCTCAGAGGTAGAATGCCCATGGGTTCAATCCCCAGTAAAAAACTCGAAGTCCTTTTTAAAAATGCTATCTTTTCAGTGGCCTCTTGGCTCCAGCCGATTTATGAAGTCCAGTGCTTACTTTCAATACGTGTGTCCCGCTGTCTTTCTTGCTTCTTGGTGGGTGGGGGAGTGAGGGTAGAAGTGGGGGTGACAGTCTGTTAGAAGTCCTTCTAATGAAGGGGACAACGTCCTTTCTCGACACAGTCATGCATAGTGGTCTCAGGTGCTGGAGGTGGATGTCCCAGACGGCGAGGAGGTGGGTAGCTGGGCTCTGCTTTGGTGAATGAAGCTTTCCCACGAGCTCGGTGGGGTCTCAGAGGCAGCGATGACAAGTGCCCGGAGGGCTTCAGAGACGAGCCCGGTGTGCACTTGCCTGGCATGCACTCTGGCTGCCCCACTTCTGCGCTGGCTCACAGAGGGCTGCTTTCCTAACGTCTTTTCCTTTTTCTTTTTTTTTTTTTTTCTTACACTCGGGATTGAACCCAGGGGCATTCTACCTCTGAGCTACACCCCTACCCCCCTTTTAATTTTTATTTTGAAACTGAGTCTCACTAAGCTGTTCACGCTGGTCTCAAACCTGCCATCCTCTTGTCCCAGCCTCCCAGGTACTGGGGTTACAGGCGTGTGCCACCATGCTGGGCGTTGCTTTCCTGACTTCTTTGAACCCCAATTTCCTTGTCTAGGAATTGAAGGAGAGGTGCGCCGGCAACCTTGTGAAGTCTCCAGAGATTTAGTATCTAGTGAACAAATCCACTCCTAATACTCTCTTGGTTGGAGATGAGAAGTCAAGGGAGGTTTTTCCTGTCTTGTTCTGAAGACAATTTCCAAGGTAGGCTGGGGTCTTTCGATAACTTGAACAAGTTGTGAGTCAGTTAGCAAAGAAAAGGGGTAGGGGCCTTGCCCAGCGACAGGCAGTCATAGCGTGCACCACAGTATGCAAAAACAAGACAGACTGAGAGTCCATACTGGGAGCTGGGTGCATGGTACACTCCTGTCATCCCAGGACTTGGGAGGCTGAGACAGGAGGATCGCAGGTTCGAGGCCAGCCTCAGCAACTTTGCAAGACCCTGTTTCAAAATAAAAATAAATTAGGGCTGAGGGTGTAGCTCAGAGGTAGAACGCTCCTGGGTTCAGCCAGGCGTGGTGGCGCACGCTTGTAATCCCAATACTTGGGAGGCTGAGACAGGAGATTGCAGGTTCGCGGCCAGCCTCAGCTACTTAGTGAGGCCCTCCACAACTTAGTGAGACCCTGTTTCAAAATAAAGAATAAAAAATAGGGCTGGGGTATAGCTTGGAAGCTAGAATTCCCCTGGGTTCAATTACCAGTTCAGGGAAGAAGAAGAAGAAGAAGAAGAAGAAGGAGAAGGAGAAGGAGAAGGAGAAGGAGAAGGAGAAGAAGACGGCCCCTGGATTCAATCCCTGATACCAGAACAACAACAACAACAAAAGGATCCGTATTCAGAAAAAAGCCTCATGCAAGGAACAGAAGAAAGTCCCCATCAGGGGTGTCTACTATCATGCTTCCTCCTCCTCAGTGCTCAGGGGACTCCTGCCTCCCCCTCCACCCACTCCATGCCCAGGCGTCCTTCTGTCCCAGTGTTCATAGGGATTAAATGTCATCTCTGCTCACGCAAGAATTCATACCCACAAACCACATCTTATGTCTTATCCCTACTTTCTTACCTTCCTCCCCCCTCTGTCCAATATGTGAGCAAGACCTGTTGACTCCACCCTCAGTCACCTTCCATCGCCTCCACAGATGCCCTCCAGCTCCAACCACCATCACCTGCTGCTTGGTTCTGAGGATGACTTCAAGAGCGAGCAGGTGGGCATTCTCCTTCTGTGCTTCCCTCACCCACAGAGAGAGGAGAATCAGAATCCTTTACAAATGTGCATCCAGCCTTAAAGGCTTCCAGTGATGTCCATGCCTCCCATCACTCCATTCTTAGAGGCCTCCAGTGATGTCCATGCCTCCCATCACTCCATCCTTGAAGGCCTCCAGTGATGTCCATGCCTCCCATCACTCCATCCTTGAAGGCCTCCAGTGATGTCCATGCCTCCCATCACTCCATCCTTGAAGGCCTCCAGTGATGTCCATGCCTCCCATCACTCCATCCTTGAAGGCCTCCAGTGATGTCCATGCCTCCCATCACTCCATCCTT